>CM060950.1:118983243-119075743 GCA_030765055.1 Mantis religiosa
GTAGGCCACAATGCTGGGCCTATGCCCCCAAATGGGGCACACCCGGGAGGAAGGATGAGGTGAATGGAGACAGAGGGTGGCAGTCCCAAGGAGCCACGACATTGCAGAGGGCAGGGTCCCTACAGTTTACTTAGAGACTTCCCGCCAC
Organism: Mantis religiosa; assembly: GCA_030765055.1. Classification (NCBI taxonomy): domain Eukaryota; kingdom Metazoa; phylum Arthropoda; class Insecta; order Mantodea; family Mantidae; genus Mantis; species Mantis religiosa. The sequence continues at coordinate 118,983,392 of CM060950.1, forward strand.
CGGCTAGGACAACGGACACACTCCCCTACTGCGGGACGGCAGCAGTCCAACAGCCCAGCCTCAAAGGTCCCTGACTGGCAGTCCCAAAATTGTCCCAGCACAGGCTCGGAGACCGGCAACCGATCTACCGAAGGAGGAAGTAGTTTACCTCAGAGTAGGTATATCATCCCGCCCTGCACCGGAGAGACACCCGCCGACACTTCTACCCTGAAAGAGTCCACCAAACGATTTTGGAGATGAAATAGAAGGACAGGAAATTCGGGGGATGTAATCGACCCGGGATAACCCCAGAAAAGAACCATGAGTCAGTTAAGTCAGCCACGGGAATCGAACCCCGGCCTCCCGAATATGGGCTACAGACGAAACCGCCTGAGCCATCCCGCTCGGTATCATCAGTATAACTTATTGTGGTAGAATTATTGCTTTTGCTATATCATTTATGAATATAATAAATAGAATAGGGCCTAAGACAGTCCTGTGGAGATACATGTGATAACACCATGCAAGAAATCTCTAGGATTCCTACTGTTGAGCTACAAAAACTGAGTGAGAATATGTTTACGAGAGAGAGCCCGCATAACGAGTTACTGCGTGTTTTAAAGGGCCTATGAGGTGTAAAGTCAGGCAATAAATGTACATAAACCTCATTGGAGATGCATGTGCTTTTGTATCCTAAGAGTCTGATTTAAAACGGAGGCTTGTATCTGTTGACATTAAAGTAAATCCAATTCGGATTCATCAACTCTATTGCATAATATATTTGACTCATTTGGTATTTAAATTATAAATTTGGCAGTTCTCTTCGATTATACAAGATAAATAAGCATACTAAATAATGAACTATTTTTTACCGTGGAGCCCCCCCCCCCCCCCCCCCCGTGGAGCCAAAGAAAGTAGACTACTATAGTGCACATGAAAGTTGAGAATCGGGGAAACGTTATATGGAACAGACCTGACCAGCTGTCAAGGTTGTGATGTACAATGCCGCATTTGTGTTCCGAAGCTTACTGGATGGTACGGAATATTGAACGCTTATCCTGTTCAGCAATTGCATTACAGTTCAGTACGTTTATATAATGACTGGCTTCTTTTTTGCGCACTCATTAGTTGAAATAGTGTCTCCATATTTGTCGTGCGTGTTACATTTCATTTGGACTGACAATTGAAAATTGTTTCATAAGGCCATAATGTCAATTATGTTCATGTAGCGTTCCTGTTTTTATACTGCATCTGCGATCCCATGCTCCTAACCTCAAAATGCTTACTCTGGTATTGTCCTGTACTTTTTTTCCGCAAATGTATAGTTTTCCGTTCAATATGTAGAGAATATCCATATAGTATATTAGAATTAATAGACCAGCTTTTACTGTATGTCTTAAGAAACTCTTTACTCATTTGCTGTAATTCGGTACCTTAATCTCAGCATCGTAGTATAGTATAGATTAAGTTTGTTTGTCAGATCACAAATACGCAACAATCATTCGAATCAATAAGTCACCGTGAATTTCGTTTTCGTTGCCTTTGGCGTAATTTGTGAATGAACTGTCAGTGGGATATACCCCCTAACTTTGCAGCACATCGTGACTTACTGAAATGATGGGCAGTTGTTAACTTCCCGCTCTTGATAGCTCCAGTGCAGCATCATGGAGGACCTCCCTAATTGAAAGGTCACGCGCATTTAATAAAATGCAAGCGTGATGTAACTGACACATATACTTGCCAGGTTTGGTAACATCTACAGATGCCAAGAAATGTGATATTGTGTTAGTTTCCTACATATAATCAAGATCCACGGCGTGTTCTGCATTAATTAGAATGATAGCACTGTATAATAGATACATTGCCGTACACATTCACTTACCAATAAGCGTGTGAATTTTACTTAATTGTAGCTCCAAAAATATTAAACACGCCAACACAATTACGAGGTACTTGCCAAAAGTGAATACTTCTTTTAAATTTATTTCATAATATATCATGCTAACCTGGGGTTTTGTGGCTTTCCTTGATTGATAGGCCAATGCTGAAATGGTTGCATATTTAACACGATTTCACTTAAATCATTTTCTGTTAATTCCACTTCTTTCCTATCTTTCAAGTGTGCATTTATATTTCGTGGCTTATAGCTATGCCGGATAGATGGAGCGGTTGGTTGCTCAAAGGAATGAGTACTCACAGTGAACACTAGAGGTCTGCCTGGACGATGAGTCACTTGATATCTCCAGCAATGGAGCGAGTCCTCGAGCCTGAAACTGTTTGGGACGTCTGTACGTCCTGTGGCCTTGCTCCTGGGGCGTGTTAGTCACAATAGATCTGTATAGACCGCAGTGTGAGAGCTATCCCCTCCGTTTTATAAAATGTACTTCCTAATGTGCTTGTTAACAAATGAAAAGCTTAGTGCTATGATCAGGATTCGGAACATGGATCATTGGCTTTCCGATGCTGTAATTTCTGAAAAGTAACGAATAGGTATTCAACTTTATCTTACAAATCCGTCTACGGATAGTCACTCTATAAAAATGAACCCTAATAACAATAATATCTTGATACTCAACAGTCAGAACTCGCCAAACTTTGGCACATGTATAATGGAAGTATGTGTACGAAGACATAAGACATTTGTGTAATGCCTCCTAATGGATGATTTGCAGAACGGATTATAGAGGCGGAGTAGATAACTCGGTGCATAAATGTTGTACGGAACAGAAAGTAATCACCAAGTATGTTTATTCCGAAAGCATCATACCCAGACACAAGAGAACTGCAGTAGCAATTTCAGACGAGTTTGCAAACTTTTATTCATTAGCGTACATTCACACACAACTGTAAACACGCCATTGAAGGAACAACCTATCACATGCATCAGTTGGCATTAACATTGGAACACAGAATGGCAGATCTACACAGTGGGACCAATTAGATTTAAATCTTTAGCCAACATGTGTTCATTGTGCATCCATGTCAAAAATTGCTTAGTATTCGGTGGATTGTTTTCGCTTGTCACAAATTACGGCAGTTTGTAGGTCATACAGTAATTGTAATGGCGGATACAGTTCTTTTTTATTTGGGTTAAAACTACCAAAACGAACTCATAACACAGTATGAAACTGCAAAAACGGTATAAAGATCTGAGGTGGGTCTGAGGTCTGCGGTTACTTATTCGTATAGGAATCTTCCCTCACAAAGTAGATATTATACAGGTTATTTCATCACTCTATACTTTCAAGTTGGGTTCAAATCCTCCCTATTCAGCTCAAAAAAAAATATTACCCTCTGTTTTACCCCTGGGGCCTATAATTTGATATGACACAAGCAACATTTTTCATAACATTATAGGTGTTTAAAAATGCAATAATGGTCAGGTGTTCCCTTGGCAAATAGTTATAAATTTATAGTTCGTAGTGGATATTTTATTAGGATCGGTATTGTTCTTGATTCATTCAACCAAGTTTCAAACGTTTCACAAATGCAAAGCGAAACATTATTAGATTTAATGTCGTCGTCATGCTCCTAAAAATGAAAGTCAGCTACGTAACATGGTTCAAAACACCAGATACAGTACACATTATAAGGGTCACAAAGTTAAACATGATCCCTAATTAAATATGAAGATAAAGGTAGCCCTTACTTTCCCTTTGAAGGGCAAGGGCCTTTCCTACCTACCGGTAGGGTGAGCTCGGCGCTACTTATATGGTCTGTCAATCCCTGTAGGTCACTAATTATCAGATTATAGTTCTGGTGTCTCTGGCTGACAAGAGAACCAATAGCAACAGTAAATAAATTAGTAACTAAAATAAAGACAATAAAGACTAGGAGAAAGAAAAGGAACCCAAACAATGTAACGTCGTTTCGAGCCTAGCTTCATATCACCATATTCCAGCAGCTAACTCACTGGACCAGCAGTCAGGAATTCTATGTCGCTCTTTGATAAAGTATTCTTTTATCACCTTGCTAGTATTACATTGTCACGGCGAAAAGCACAGAAAGCGCGAAGTCGTTATCTACGATAGCGCGGCTAGTGTACACAAAGAGTCGGCAAACAAAGATAGCTCAGATAAAGGACTTGCCGGCATAGATTAAGTTACGCTTCTGAAAGGTGATAAGAATATTCGGTTTCTTTATTGTTTTGGAACAGTCTAGGATTTATCAATGAGGTATTTAAGAAGGCGACGACTCGCCAAGAGGGAGTCGTAAAGTCGTAAGCAGTAAAGAGCTGTAGAGTGTTGTTGAACGAGAGCTGATGTAATCAGAACGCTGTTTGTTATTGTCACCGGGCGTGGTAGATTGTGGTGTGTATGTGACGTAATGTTGTTACGTGAGAATTGAACAGTGTGTTTCTACAGAAATAAAGAAACATTTGGAATATCTGCAATTCGGACTTTTAATTCTACGAACCCACAACGTCACAATAAGCATGAAAAGCCTTCGTTTATTTAAGCTTTTCGCAGCTTCTTGGTCATCATTCACAGCTGTAAGTATTAATGTTGGATGCTTATGTTACCGAACAGAAACGCAGAGCTGCAATAACGTCTTTTGTGCTAAAAGGGTCAATGTTTTCACATTAGTATATAAACTGCGGGTTGCACAGATAAGAATAAATAGGGCCAGCTGACTCACCTAGTATATATACACGTGTACGCTATTCAGACCCATGAGACTTTTGTGCAATTTATATAGCATTAGGTACATCATAAATATTACCACTACTGCAACAACCAAATGTTTTTCAGAAAATAATTGCATCATGTAGAGCTGTTTTTCAAAACAATTAAAAAGTCACAAATCATTCATATCTCTGAAACTAATTTTAAAATGTGTATGAAATTAGATAAACATATTATATATTGAACCTTATTTACTACATGAAAATATAAAATGAATGTACCTTAAATTGTTTAGTTTTCAAATGGAGCATATTAAATTCAACGAGTTGCAAAGTAATACAATAATAGTGGCGTATTATATCAGCAACATTTGAATAAACCATAACCACACATTTCTATGCACAAGGCGTCGTTGCTGCATTGCAGTTTCATAAGGTATTTTTATTATCTCAAAAAGTTGAAAAATTGACTTAATTCCCTTCAACAATGACCAATTCAATTACGTGGAAAGCACAAGTAACAAATTGCCAACATAAAAACAGCCCATGTCCATAGCTTGTTCCGTTCTTGCGTGTCACAAGATCTAATCGTGTTCGCCACTTTCTTTCTTAACATCAGGGTGCCTACCCCACTCAGTAATCTACAGCCACAATCCCTTCCTCTTGTGTAACGAGGAAAAAATCCCCACACTTTAGCGTTAGTTTCTGCGATACTACTGGAGAAAAAAAAAAGGTTAGTACGCCTTAATTTGTCTCATTTTTATGTTATTAGAATTGAATTATCTTTACTCCATGCATCAAGTTACACTAAATTTGAGTTTCGTTTTTAAACTCCTGTTGATGTAATCTGTCTTAAGTTGGTAAACAACAATGTTATACGCAAATAGGTATATCTTTTTCTACCATTATATTTTGTCACACAAGGTATGAAATATAATAGTATTATTTTTATAGTTAGTTAGTTACTAACACTCCCCACATGGCAACCTTGGCCTTCGGGGTAACCTCACCCCACCAAGTGATGACCGGACCCATTTCTCAGGTGGAGGCACCCAGAGGCCGGTGTCCATTACCTCCGATGATAGGGTGATAGTGAAGATGGCGGCGGGGTGAGAGGACCTACAGTTTTTACCGTGGACTCCGAACCACGTTGGGCATAGGGGATACTTCACGTGTGCTAGACAGAGGTGAAGGCGTGGATAGGGCCGACTTAAAATCGCCAACCCCAGAGCCGGGAATCGAACTCGGGACCCTTAGAACGGGAGCCGCGAACGAAACCACCGCGCTACCCCGGCGCCCCCGTATTATTTTTATATAATAGTATTATTTTCATTTGCCATATTAATCATTTACATGCTCTCTTCTGGTTCCCGAGGTCCTAGGTTCATAATTTTTTTTCTAACGTAACAAGCCTTACATGGCCTCCTTCGGCAGGGAAGTAAAGCCGGTGGTGTTGTGAAGTAGAGTTACGACACTTGAAATAAGTTCAAGACTGGTAAAGAGACTTGTGTGCAAAGTTAAGAACACTGGGTAGCTGTTTGGATCCAAAAAAATCGATTTTTGGTTTTCATGCTTAAAAAGCTAGGAACTGTGAGCTTTAAAACTATATATGGCATGTTGGGGTTTTAAGATGACAAAGGGCTTTTAACTTGGATGTTCCAACATGGTGAGTCCCTGCTATTATGTACATATTTGTCTTTAACCGCAGTTTACCCTAACTTGTTTTTTTTTTTTTTTTTTTTTTTATTTTAGATACAATTTTCTCTGCAACCAATTAATCTATATGGATGAAATATTTACTGGTCATTTCTCCGTCAGAGATTTACTAATTTCAATTAAAATTCTTCCTCAAACTGCTAATCATAGTCTTAAAAACTTATATGCTTGTAAAATTTTGCATGAGTTCTGTGTTCATGATGTACATATTTTTGGGAGGCAGATTTCTTTTTAAATGTTGAAAGCAAATTTAGCTGGAAATTGTCAAGTAATGTAACCATGAAAGCTTATAAAAATTTGTTAAAATAATTGGCTGTTTTAGAGAGGTGTACCTGAATATTCCTATAACACTGACAAATTTAAAATTCTTAATTTTATTTACAAGTTTGTAGCATTACCTTTTAGTATACAAAGGTCATTTTGCAAGGATTATGTTCAGAAAACACTGCTGTATTCAGTCTTGTTAAGTTGCATTTCATTATGTTAAATAGTTGTTGAGGAACTGAAAATCAAAATTAGCACTAAGATAGAAATCAGAAACTGCTGCACAATTACCCAGTGTCCATGTGCGATCTTTCATTTCCGGTGTAGAATAGAACGTTGAAATCGTTGCAGCTAAACAGCATCCTTAAAGAAAACCCAATTTAATTGAATCTACTATAAAGGAACAATACCCGCCTACTTGCTTAACATTGTTCTAAGACCATGAATACCGTGCTCAAAACAGATACAACTGCAGTAAGTGTATTTTCGCAGAGTTTCTGCAAAGCACTTAACGCATGTGTATTCTGTACTAACTTTTATCACAGTTAATAGCAAAAAATACTTATGCAGAAATAGAATTAATTACTGTCATCTGTCCAATACTAGTATCAAAGTTGACCGCGCTAGCCTCTTGAGATCTGATATACTTTAGTCACTTCTGGTGACCATCGATAACTTAAAGGTGAGATGGCTGCTTGCGCTGAAAGAGTTATATTTAAGTGCTGTATGAATTAAATCATTAGTCGCTGTTTACAAATATAGAAAAGTAATTTATATAGCAAAATGACAGTGGCAAATATATCATATTGCATATCTGCAGCAATTAATATATACATCAGGTATAACGGCACAAGCGAGAAGTGAATAAAATACTATCATTGACTATACTGCCTTTTACTCTCTCATATTACTTTTGATCAGTAAGACCTACAATAGGAAATGTTTCAACAAATCATGGTTGCTTATGCCACGTTTTTATCAACTACCTAGAACATGTTAATTTTATTTTTGATCGTCATTTGTTTACCGCATCGATATTCAAACTTAGCTTCACTATAACAGCACGGCACTAAACAACACAAACAGAAACAGTACAAGAAGCAGTCCCGTCAATTTACTCAGTAATTAATATTTTATTGTAATTTGTGTGCACTTCTTTGAATCGTGAGCTAGTTTAATCCCAGTCAAATTTTAATTTTCTATAGATAAATAAAAACAAGGTATTGAGATCACTGTTGAAAATATATTTTACAGATAAACTAAAAATATCTATTTTCTACAAAGGTGTTAAAATAGAAGAAATAATGAAAGCCCAAATAAGAAAACTTTTAATCTGCAATAAACTTCCAATATGTACAACTTTCCCAAGTGTCTTTCCATGTTTATACTTACTTTAAGAAATTAATCCTTAGGTAAACGTTAGAACAGAAAAATGTAGTAAAAAGGAATCTGGATTTTGCGTATTATTACCTCACTGCATTTTAACAGAACCCTTTAAAGGGATGTTCCCAGTAATGATAATTGTTTGCTTTATTCACGAATGATTAAGAAGATATTAAGCATGTAAACAATGCTACGCCTTTATGATGCTATTATTAAACTGTAAAACTGTGTTTCTTTTGAAATAAATAATCTATGTACATAGATATATATTCTTCTTTTCCTTATTTAACCGTTTTTTTTTATTTTTTCCCGTTTATTTTCCTATCTTTTTTCTGTATTTTCACACATACGTATATACATACATGTGTATATACGCTATACACATAAACACCCATGCCCAAGGCGGGACTCGAACCCGCGATCCTCTACACGGTGGAACGCTAGAGGCATACGTTCTAGCGACCATGGCTACGAGGGCCGGCACTTCTTTGAAACTATTCAACGCTTTGTCTCATAGTATTACATCTACAACTATTTTAATTATTTAAAACTAACAATATTTTCAATCAAACCTTTTCTGATAATGGAGGCGAAATAGAGGGTCAGGAAATTCAGGGGATGTAATTTACCTACCCGCATTTAGCTAGCGAACCTGGAAAACCCCTGAAAAATCCCATGGGTCAGATAGGTCGACCACGGTAATCGAACCCGGGCGTGCTAAATGCGGACCACAGACGAAGCCACCTGAACCAGCGGTACTGAATGTTCTTTCCGCTTTTCCCACACCGTATCACATGATAAGACTTAGTAATTGACCACCTTAACTGCAGTACACTGCAATGATTTGATGGACATAATGTAGTGTATCAACATCAATTCACAAGCCTTACCCCTCTTCTAGGCATAAGGGAGATTAATACAAAAGCTTGTAACGTTACTAAGTGCACAGATATACTCTTTTTAGTTTGTTCACTGGACTCATTTTTGCATCATTTCACCCATTTCATTCATTTTCTATGACTTGACATTGCAGGGCATAAATTTTTAAAAAATGGCTGACGGTGCTGCCTTACCTTCAGCGTGAATGAAGTAAAATCAAGATTCTCTACACACTTTGTTATTTCCAGAATCATCTAAATCCTGATTAGCACAATTTTTAAAACGGATCAGAGATGCATGATCGGGATGAATCGCTACGGAAAATTTCCTCACGCTGTGTAAACTTCACTAATGCTTAAAATATTCCTGTCTGAATTGATTTAGGTCACGACAGTGTCAGCTGCAAGTTTAATTTCTCTTTATTTTCTTCTATGTAAGTTTTATTTTCTCTTTCCTATCATTTTGCGTAATTTACTTTAAATGAGTTATAGCAACCATTTAAGAAGTAAAATTTTGAAACAGTTTTCAAAGGAAATGTATTCGCAATCTTATGAAATGTGATGTGCTCTCCAAACTGTTGCTTTTTAACTTAATGTTTCTTAGGTCGTTATTTTACTAACTTCATTTTATATTTTTATGTAAAAGTTCCCATGTATTGTAGCCACAATTCTTCTCCGTTGATGTTCCTTTAAGGTTGGTAATACAAAAATAGATAAATTTCTCTATTTTAACTCTTCTTATGATTTTAAATATAGTTTTCAGTTCGCCAAAATATTTGTTGTATTTTTTAATGCTGACGTACAAAAACATTAGTTTATACTTTACCAACGAAATCTCACAATAATAAATTATTTATACTGGTGATGCACTTAGGAGCAATGTTTCCCAATAACTATTTTCTGGAACACTGAATTGTTAAAAAATGTAGAAAATGTGGTTTAGATTTTAAAAGTACCAATTACAAGTTTAAAATGTCTCAGGATCAAAATGGCGTGCAAAAAGAACAATTTGCAGGAGTTTAGTTATGAAAGTGAGACATTGGAAACGGTGATTAAAACGAAATTTCACGGACATCTTCACTCCACTGTTAAATTACAACGCTGTAATAGTAACTCTGAGAGGTGCTTATGAATATGATTGCCTACTTTTGCGTCATCTATCGGTCCGGGAAGAATTAAAATGTTAAACGCAACAATTTTCTGTACCACTTGCAGACTGCAGGCTGACGCGGGCATGGTGTGCGTGGTGGGGTTAAAAATTGGCATATTTTAAAAATGTGCGTGTGGTTAAGAGTTGTCATGACATTCTAAAAATTAAAATTATTAAAATTTTCAAAACCTCTTGATTAAAATTTCTGCTTTCAGATTATCATGTGAGGGGTACATTCAAATGGAAAATGTATTTTACATGCATGATATTTGTGTTTGTACTGCTTTATGTAAATTTCTATTCTCTTTTCTTTGTTTTGTACTTTTGATTCTTTTAGTGGGTTGCAGGTGGGTGTCGTTAATTTTCAGAAATTTTCCCATTTGAATACGTTTTAAAACTGAAATGAATTTTTATATGTCTGGATGTGAACTGCGAAAAAAGTCTTTGAAGTTTCTGTAAAATGCCTCACATGTGTTTGTAGTGTGAGTGGCCTCAGACGATAGCTCAGCCCATACTGTACGATTAAACATGGCCTCTTCAGATATATTATAATCAACAAGGTAGTCACTAAATTGTTCTATTTTTTTGGACCACAGTGGCTTGTTATCAGTGATATTAAATACAAAACAATCACCTACTTTCTGTGGAGGTAATAAGACACTTGTACGAGCTCTACCCGAAAGTTCGGCCTCTATTAACCCGGGAGAAATGGAAAGCTCCGGGGCTCTTTCCTTGTGGCAATACCTTGAGCCTAAAAAGCCCCCCATTCAGACGGATGGAACTGTATACGCCACTTACGCGTGTCAACCCCGCAGGGAAGACTACCGAAAATCTCCGTGCGGCCGCCTGGTGATCTAGCACAGGAGGTAATACGACAAATCAAAACAATGTTTAAGCCACTTACCTGTTTTAGACGAATTGTCTTTGAACACAGTTGCTAGTCCAATGCTTTGTAGTTTACGCCACCTTGTCTGGCCCAGATGAAACCCAATAGTTGAGTTGTGCCACTATGTTCACTTAATTGCCTTATGTATAGCAACCTCGAAATCTGCTACTATTTTCTTAGGTTGAAGTTTCAACCCTAAACACTCGCACTTCTAGGCTATGAAACGAAGCATCAAGGAATACATGTTTGTATTTATTCGGTAGGAAACAAAAGACTGCTGGAATATAATGTTCATTGTGAAGGAAATGGAATATAAATAACTGCGTAAAATATTTTGCGCTGCATCTGTAAGTTCCATCTACATACATTCGTAAAGCTTTTGGACTTCAAAATACTTTCATATCCAAAAATAATCACATTTTTGTGATCATTGATCATTGAGTAGCATAAGATCTTTGTAAATACTTTAGCTACACTAGTTGCACTTTAGCTACAGCCTCGTGAACTTCTAGTATGCTTTTAGGTAGTTTCAGCATATGATGACGTCGTTCTCTGTAGATTGCTTCTCGCAATAGTTTAACATCACTGAAATGTAAGACACTAGCACAAATCTCTGGAGTTTCATTCCATGTTGTACTTATTATAATACATGGTTTTTCACTTAAAGTCACTAACCGCTTTCCTTTTACACAACACACGTACCTTTTGCCATACGACATCTCTTTCGTTAAAGTGGTGATTATGGCCTCCCACTGTTTTGGTATCCATATTTAACGTTATTCTTTTGACAGGACAAATCTTCACTGTGCAACGCCAACGATAACGTCCATCTTTACGAAACTTGAACTTATATACAAGTAAGTCCTGTACTCTGTTGCTGTCCCTTTCGACTACCTCCATGTCAGCCTTTACAGTTGACTAGTTCATTTCACAGTGGCTACGTTCTCCCATTCAACGTGGCTACTACTGAAACAAAACACGGCAACTAAATGCTAGTCGATTTACTGTACTACCAACTTAAAAATAAAGTTCCTAGCCAAACATGTCATTGGCGCAGACGCATATCGCTTAAGAATAAACGTGCTTCCCATATATTAAATCTGGCGCATATCCACTGCCCACGTCTTTTTCTTTCATTCTATGCTGTGACAGACTGCTACAACGCAACCTGCGCTCACTCTCCTACGTATGCTACAGACTACGGCATCGTTGAAGATTTCAGCCAATTTTTGCACTCGTGTCTCAAGCCAAAGACGGAACAAACACCACAGGAGAAAAAAAAATGCAATTTGCTCAAGTACGGTTAGAAAACAGTAGTTCCCTGAGAAAAAGATGCAACTCGACAAACAATTGTCACAACAGCTGATGCAAGGAATATAGCGAGATCATACATGGTCTTTTTCGTACTTACTTTCTTTTTTCTTTTCTTTAATTGTAAGCTCCGTTAAGCTTTATCTTTTATTCAAGATGATGTGGAATATTCCTTAAAGAAAGCAGGTGGAAACTGATGTGCAATTTCTTATTTCGAAGTATTTTGCTGAAAACTTTATCTGTCGATAACCTTCACTTCATTTCAATCAACGTCTATCTTTTAAATTAGCAAGCACACCACACAAGCTAAAAAGAGATGATGCGTGCCTTACCAATAATTTAATTTTTGACTAACTTCACTTTTACCATTATTACTGTAATATAATCTAAATAAACAAAATAACTAGAGTCTAACAGCCTCTAGATAATGTCTTACGCGACCTCATCCAAATTTGGGAAGGCTCCAATCGTCAATAAAACTAAAACTTACAATTAATTGAGCTATGATATTGGCGTTCAGTAAGGTACCGTACTTATTTCTCATTTATACTTACGAATAATCAGTTATTTAAAAGAGATTTACAGATGTATGATCTTTTTTATTCTCATAGGAAGATGTCACAGATTCATTATTTGGTGGAAAATGTCGGGATGATACATGCATTAACACAAACAGCGGAATGAAACCACCTTTACTCAAATTTTCAGCAGCACAATAATTATGTTAAAGAACGTTAAACTTTAGTTAAAAAGACTGCATTCTCCACTAACTGTTGGTCTCAAAATCTCTGCATCTCCACAGCAAATTAAATTCAGAAATTATGATTTCTGTTTTAATGTAGTACGTCTATGTTATATTATAAGGAATCGTTTAAAACAAAATAATTAAGAACCACAATAAAGAAAATTATTCAATTTGTGGCCCCAGAGGTATCTTTTAATATAAATATATATAACTCTTTTTTTTTTTATTTTTACCTTTTTCATATTGTTTCCGCTTCTTTACTGTTTTCTGTGTTTTACACATATACGTTACACACATTAACACCCATGTCCAAGACGGGACTCGAACCCGCGACCCTCTACATGGCCGACGAGGTCGAAGGTCGGCGTACTCGTTCTTCAATACTTCTTCGTTTATCACTTTCAGAATGCATTTAAGAATACTACAAGAAGATTAATTGCAATATCCATGTTTGCGGAAGAACCATCGACCTTCCAAGAGATCTTTTGTTCTCTAAATTAAAGAAATTTAAAATCCACCAAATTTGGTATAATATTCTACTAAATTATATAATAAGAGGTCGAAATAAATTCACGTAGTATCGTGAAACTAAATAATTTGTGTGATTGAACCTATAAGATTAACTGCGATCTCAACTATAAGAGCAATCTTTCTAATAAAGGCAATAGGTAATATTAAGTAATCATTAAAAATCCAATTCACGTTCAAGAGGTCCCAAGTTCGAATCTCGGTCAGGGCGAGTTACCTGGTTAAGGTTTTACCGGGGTTTACCCTTATCGTGATAGACAAATGTCAGGTAACTAAGCTCCATTGACCCCGGACTCATTTGAGTATAATTTCACCTGTTTCATTCATCGTCCGAAATGACTTAACGTTGGAAGACGTAAATTACAACAATAATAATAATAATAATAATAATAATAATAATAATAATAATAATAATAATAATAATAATAATAATAATAATAATAATAATAATAATAATAATAATAATAATAATAATAATAATAATAATAATAATAATAATAATAGTAATAATAATAATAATAATAATAATAATAATAATAATAATAATAATAATAATAATAATAATAATAATAATAATAATAATAATAATAATAATAATAATAATAATAATAATAATAATAATAATAATAATAATAATAATAATAATAATAATGATAATAATGATAATGATAATGATAATGATAATGATAATGATAATGATAATGATAATGATAATGATGATAATGATGATAATGATGATAATGATGATAATGATGATAATGATAATAATAATGATGATAATGATGATAATAATAATAATAATGATAATAATAATAATAATAATAATAATAATAATAATAATAATAATAATAATAATAATAATAATAATAATAATAATAATAATAATAATAATAATAATAATAATAATAATAATAATAATAATAATAATAATAATAATAATAATAATAATAATAATAATAATAATAATAATAATAATAATAATAATAATAATAATAATAATAATAATAATAATAATAATAATAATAATAATAATAATAATAATAATAATAATAATAATAATAAAAATAATAATAATAATAATAATAATAATAATAATAATAATAATAATAATAATAATAATAATAATAATAATAATAATAATAATAATAATAATAATAATAATAATAATAATAATAATAATAATAATAATAATAATAATAATAATAATAATAATAATAATAATAATAATAATAATAATAATAATAATAATAATAATAATAATAATAATAATAATAATAATAATAATAATAATAATAATAATAATAATAATAATAATAATAATAATAATAATAATAATAATAATAATAATAATAATAATAATAATAATAATAATAATAATAATAATAATAATAATAATAATAATAATAATAATAATAATAATAATAATAATAATAATAATAATAATAATAATAATAATAATAATAATAATAATAATAATAATAATAATAATAATAATAATAATAATAATAATAATAATAATAATAATAATAATAATAATAATAATAATAATAATAATAATAATAATAATAATAATAATAATAATAATAATAATAATAATAATAATAATAATAATAATAATAATAATAATAATAATAATAATGTGACTTTGTGGGTTCGTGAAATGAAAAGTCCAATTTCACCACTCAAAAATGTTCTTTATTTCCACCGACTTACAGTTTAACACTTGCCAATTACACAGTATTACGTGCTGCACACAATTACAATTCACCAGTTCGTCCGTTACAATTTCACTTGTACTCGCGACTACGTAAACTCCGATGCACGTACACAGTCTCGTTCGTTAACACGGCGCTCCTTTCCACGCACGTCACTGACTAACACTCCCTGCCTGTCTCTCTGAAACCCTTTTTATAGGAATGTCACCGTTCTTCTAGAAGTCTCTGGTTTCCCCCACGAAAGTTCCGGAGGGCAGAAGAAGGGGAGAGAAGCGCCTAGGGACAAGCGACTTTTCCCTAACCACCCCTCAGTTAGTGACAGAGACTAATGGGAGGCGTGGCTGGTTTCCTCACAGCTGTGGGCCTCAAGCCTACCGCTAATTGGGTGACACTGCTCCCTCCTCAAAGCTGGTCGTCCCGAACAGCACCATCGTAGCGGGCTAGTCGATCCAGGTGTACCACCAACATCTTTCCTCGGGGAACCTTCTGGATGCGGTAGACCACGTCGTTAATCCTCTTCACAACCCGGTACGGTCCTTGCCATGGCTGCTGGAGCTTCGGGCAGCGTCCCTTGGTCCGGGTAGGACGGTACAACCAGACCAGGTCACCTTGCTAGAACCCTTGGCTGTTGGCTTGCCTGTCATACCTGGTCTTCATGCGGTCGCTCGCCTTCTGGATGTTCTGGCGAGCCATCTCGTGCATGTCGTGGAGATGGTCCACCAAGTTCTCCACATACTCGGTCGCTGGCTGTTTCGCTTCCGGAGGGCTTCCAAAAGCCAGGTCACAAGGGAGGCGTAACTCTCGGCCGAACATTAAGCTGGCTGGCGTCATCCCAGTTGTTTCGTGTGTAGACGAGCGATAGGCCAGCAAGAACAGTGGCACCTTGACGTCCCAGTCTCGCTAATGGCTGGCAACGACTTTCCTCAGGTGCTCCTCTAAGGTCTTGATGTACCTTTCGACCATGCCATCCGATTGGGGATGTAGAGGCGTAGTGCGAGTCTTGTTCACCCCAAGCCTTTGTAGTGCCTCTTTCATTAGGTTGGACTCAAAGTTGGTACCCTGGTCACTGTGTAGCTCTAGCGGCACCCCAAATCGACAGAACACTTGCTCCACGAGGCAGTCTGTGATTGTCTTTGCCTCTTGGTTTGGGATGGCATACACCTCCGGCCACTTGGTGAAGTAGTCCACGACCACCATCAGGTACTTGTTGCCTCGGTCGGAAACTGGGAACGGTCCAGCAATGTCAACGGCGATCCGTTCGAATGGCGCTCCGACGTTGTACTGCTGCATGCGACCCCGGCTCCTAGTCTGGGGGCCACGACTCGCCGCGCACACGTGACACTGACGGCACCATCTCTCAGCATCTGCTCGGAGTCTCAGCCAGTAGTAGCGCTGCCGTAGTTTGTCAATCGTTCGGTTCGCTCCCAGGTGTCCTCTCGAAGTACCGGCGTGCACTTCCTCCAGGACTTCCGGGACCTTACTCCGGGGGAGTACCAACTGCTCTCTCTGCGTCTTCCCATCGGGTGATTCCCATACCCGGAACAGCACGCCCTCTCTGGTCTTCAACGAGTCCCATTGGGCCCAGGACGACTTGTAGGTGGCGCTCCTCGGTGCGATGTCCTCCCAGGTTGGTCTCATCCCTGCCTCCACTTCCCTCAAGAGTGGCCCCAAGTCTGCGTCCGCCAGCTGCTCCCTCCTCAGGCCTGCGCTATCCCAGCCTTCAGCAGGCACTGCCACAACTACTCGGACTGCTGCGGCACGCTCTTTCTCTTCCACTCTTGTGCACTGGCCGCACTCTTCTGGACAGGGTCTTCGGGACATGGCGTCTGCGTTACCGTGGCTCTTCCCTCTACGATGTTCCGAGGTGAAGTCGTACTCCTGCAGCCTCTGGACCCAACGTGCTGTCTGGCCTTCCAGGTTCTTAAAGGTCAATAGCCAGGTTAGGGCGGAATGGTCAGTCCTCAGGTGGAATGGCTGACCGTACAGGTACTTGTGGAAGTGCTCCAATGTCTTTACTACCGCCAGTAACTCCCATCGGGTGACGCAGTAGTTCTTCTCTGCCTTGGATAGCGTCTTGCTGTAATAGGCTATCACCCGCTCATGGCCGTCCTGGATCTGCGACAGGACACCTCCAATGCAATGGTCGCTGGCGTCGGTATCCACAATGAAGGCGCCACCCGGTTGTGGGAAACCCAAAATTGGAGCACAGCACAGGGTCTCCTTTAGGTGCTGGAAAGCGTTTTCGGCGTCCTCTGTCCACACATAAGGCCGGTGTTCCTCCGTCAGGCGGGTGAGGGGTTTTGCGATGTTGGAGAACCCCTTTATGAAGCGGCGGTAATAACTGCACAACCCCAGGAAACTGCGCAACTCTTTCCTATCCTTTGGGCGAGGCCAATCTCTCACAGCCTGTGTCTTCTCCGGGTCTGTGGCCACTCCGGTTGCCGAGACTATGTGGCCCAAGTAGTTAACTTCCTTGCGGAAGAGCTGGCACTTCTTCGCGTTCAGCTTCAAGTTGGTCGCTTGCAGTCTCTGTAGCACCTTACTCAGATTCTCGAGGTGATCTTCAAAAGTCTTCCCGACGATGATGATGTCGTCCAGGTATAGCAGGCAGGCATCGTAAGTCAGCCCTCTCATCACTGACTCCATAAGGCGCTGGAAGGTAGCTGGTGCGTTGCAGAGGCCAAAGGGCATAACCGTGAACTGCCAGAGCCCTTGGCCCGTCGAGAATGCAGTCTTCTCCTTGTCTCTCGGGTCTAGAGCTACCTGCCAGTAGCCCGACTTCAGGTCCACGGTCGAGAACCACTGTGCACCAGCTAGCGTGTCCAGGGTGTCGTCAATCCGGGGTAAGGGAAAACAGTCCTTCCGGGTGACGGCGTTCAATTTTCTGTAGTCTACGCAGAAGCGCAGCTCGCCGTTCTTCTTTGTCACCAAGACTACAGGGGAACACCAAGGGCTGTCAGACTCTTCAATCACTCCCCTGGATCTCATGTCCTCCAGCATGTCTCGCACCGCCCCTTGCTTCGCCAGCGGAACGCGTCTATGTGGTTGCCGAATAGGCCGGGCGTCCCCGGTGTCGATGCGGTGAAGCACTTTGTCCGTGCGGCCGTAGTCACTATCACCTTGGCTGAAGACGCGCTGATACCGCCTTAGCAGTTGTCGAACCTTCTCCAGCTGTTCTGTGGTCAGGTGGTCGGCCGCCCTCTCCACCAAGCCTTCTAGCCGGGGGCCCCAGGTGTTGCTTCGGCGCCGCTTCTAGTGTCTCGTCGATAGCTGTTACGCTCACCACGGGCTCGCACATTCCCAACTCCGTCCCGGCCTGGACGTCGTGATCGGCGTCCGTAGGATTTAGCATTCTCGCGGGCACCTCCTCTCGGCACGACAGCAATGCCCTGGCTACACACAGTCCGCTCACAGGCGTCTTCTGGTCCAGCATCATGTTCCTGGTTCTCTGGCCCTCCGTTCGCGCCGTCACCACCACCTCGCTCCTCGCGGGAACAACCACGTCTTCGTCCAAGACGACCCTGCAAATTCCAAGGCGCTCTTCGGGTTGACGGAGTATAACCTCTTCTCCGTTAAGCCGCAGGACCTTCTTGCCGACGTCGACCGTCGCCTCATGGCTCCTGAGGGCATCCAGTCCCAGGATCACCTCCTCAGCCACCTTCGCGACGAACACCCACAGACGCACGGCACTCCGTCCCAAGTTCAGCTCCAGCAGGGCCTCCCTCTCCACAGGCAAGGTGTCGCCCGATGCCGTGACAAGCTGGTATGGCCGGCTTGGCTTCCTTGTCGGCATACCCTTCGCCACGTCAGGTCTGATGATGGTCACGGCCACCCCGGTGTCCACCAGCACGCGGCGCGGCTTTCCTCTTATCCAACCGTCCGCGATGAGGCTGTCATCCATACGCCGGCTGACGGCGCGCAGTGTCACTCGAGGGGATGGTGGTGATGGCGCCGACGTGCCCCTCTCCACGACGGCCCTTACTCGTTTTCCGGCTGCTCTTCCTGGCGTGGGCAGTCTCTCTGTAGGTGTCCGGGCTGTCCACACCCCCAACACAGGCCACTAGGTGTTCGCCGGCGTCCTTCAGCTGGTCTCCTGTCTCCGGCGTAGCGGACACTCCTCGTTCTCGACGTCGGAATAGATGTTACTTTGGCCGCCTCCATCCTTAATGCCGCTGTCAGCGCCTCGTGTATGGTTTTATATTCGCCGAGCATTAGGCGCTGACGAATCTCCGCGTCCCGTACCCCGTCGACAAAATTGTAGGCGGCTTCCCGGGATACGAACTCCAGTGGCAGGTCAACCAAGGCGTTGCTAGCCAGCTGCTCGATGGCTATGGCGAACTCCTGCAGCGTCTCCCCCGGCTGCTGCGACCTTGCCTTTAGCTGGCTTCGGTATGCTGCGGCTAAGCGGTGGTTCCCGAAGCGATTCTCCAGGGCTTCCCAGATGTCCTTGGGCGCCGCCGTCGTCTGCACCGCGTTCAGGACTTCCGCGGCTCTTCCCTGGAGGCTGGCTATTAACTGTGTGGCCTCCTCCTCCAGTGACCATCCGTTGTGCCTGGCCACTGTGTCGAACTGGCGGCGGAAGACCTCAAACGTTGACGCGCCGTCATACTTGGGAGGTTTGACGCGCGGCGATGTTATGTCGCGTCCCGGTGCGTCGGCCTTCAAATCCTTCAACCTCCTGCCGACGACGTCCTCCACCATGGCGCTCAGGGACTTGGCGCTGTTGTCGGCCTTTCCTTCCAGCTCATTAACGCGGCTCGCCAGGTCTTCGACGCGCTCGCCTAACTCTGTGACATCCTCTTTTACGCCGGCCAACTGTTCTTCAAACTTTGCGGCGAGAGCCTCGTTCGCCGCCTTCATTTCCGTGGCCAGACTGCCGTTCGCTGCTCTCATTTCTGTGGTTAACTCGGCCTTCATTTCTTCCATCTTCTCGGTGATGTTGTCGTTAGCCGTCTTCATTAGTTTCAGTTCCGCGGCCAGGTTGTTATTTGTAGTCTCCAGCTTCGCGGCCAGGCTGTTATTTGCCGCTTCCGTTTTTGTTGTTAATTCGGCCTTCATTTCTTCCATCTTCCCGGTGATGTTGTCGTTGGCCGTCTTCATTTGTTTCAGTTCCGCTAAAATCTTTTCTAATGCTGCCTCCATTGTGTTATGTCGCACTTCTGACACCAATTGTGACTTTGTGGGTTCGTGAAATGAAAAGTCCAATTTCACCACTCAAAAATGTTCTTTATTTCCACCGACTTACAGTTTAACACTTGCCAATTACACAGTATTACGTGCTGCACACAATTACAATTCACCAGTTCGTCCGTTACAATTTCACTTGTACTCGCGACTGCGTAAACTCCGATGCACGTACACAGTCTCGTTCGTTAACACGGCGCTCCTTTCCACGCAAGTCACAGACTAACACTCCCTCCCTGTCTCTCTGAAACCCTTTTTATAGGATTGTCACCGTTCTTCTAGAAGTCTC
This sequence comes from Mantis religiosa, assembly GCA_030765055.1. Classification (NCBI taxonomy): domain Eukaryota; kingdom Metazoa; phylum Arthropoda; class Insecta; order Mantodea; family Mantidae; genus Mantis; species Mantis religiosa. Next base: position 119,004,044 of record CM060950.1, read on the forward strand.
TGGTTTCCCCCACGAAAGTTCCGGAGGGCAGAAGAAGGGGAGAGAAGCGCCTAGGGACAAGCGACTTTTCCCTAACCACCCCTCAGTTAGTGACAGAGACTAATGGGAGGCGTGGCTGGTTTCCTCACAGCTGTGGGCCTCATGCCTACCGCTAATTGGGTGACAATAATAATAATAATAATAATAATAATAATAATAATAATAATAATAATAATAATAATAATAATAATAATAATAATAATAATAATAATAATAATAATAATAATAATAATAATAATAATAATAATAATAATAATAATAATAATAATAATAATAATAATAATAATAATAATAGTAATAATAATAGTAATAATAATAATAGTAATAATAATAATAGTAATAATAATAATAGTAATAATAATAATAGTAATAATAATAATAGTAATAATAATAATAGTAATAGTAATAATAATAATAGTAATAATAATAATAATAGTAATAATAATAATAATAATAATAATAATAATAATAATAATAATAATAATAATAATAATAATAATAATAATAATAATAATAATAATAATAATAATAATAATAATAATAATAATAATAATAATAATAATAATAATAATAATAATAATAATAATAATAATAATAATAATAATAATAATAATAATAATAATAATAATAATAATAATAATAATAATAATAATAATAATAATAATAATAATAATAATAATAATAATAATAATAATAATAATAATAATAATAATAATAATAATAATAATAATAATAATAATAATAATAATAATAATAATAATAATAATAATAATAATAATAATAATAATAATAATAATAATAATAATAATAATAATAATAATAATAATAATAATAATAATAATAATAATAATAATAATAATAATAATAATAATAATAATAATAATAATAATAATAATAATAATAATAATAATAATAATAATAATAATAATAATAATAATAATAATAATAATAATAATAATAATAATAATAATAATAATAATAATAATAATAATAATAATAATAATAATAATAATAATAATAATAATAATAATAATAATAATAATAATAATAATAATAATAATAATAATAATAATAATAATAATAATAATAATAATAATAATAATAATAATAATAATAATAATAATAATAATAATAATAATAATAATAATAATAATAATAATAATAATAATAATAATAATAATAATAATAATAATAATAATAATAATAATAATAATAATAATAATAATAATAATAATAATAATAATAATAATAATAATAATAATAATAATAATAATAATAATAATAATAATAATAATAATAATAATAATAATAATAATAATAATAATAATAATAATAATAATAATAATAATAATAATAATAATAATAATAATAATAATAATAATAATAATAATAATAATAATAATAATAATAATAATAATAATAATAATAATAATAATAATAATAATAATAATAATAATAATAATAATAATAATAATAATAATAATAATAATAATAATAATAATAATAATAATAATAATAATAATAATAATAATAATAATAATAATAATAATAATAATAATAATAATAATAATCCAAGTTTGAAGCACTACAGAATTTGTTTTTAAAATACACACAAAAAGCATTTATCAAGAAAACTTTCCATTAAGAAAATACATTTGTATTTCAAATTAATTGTATGAGAGGTGTATTTAATACTATAATTACACATAGAAATCCTTAAAGAACCGGATTCAAACTATCTACATTCCCTTTCAGTACAAATTATGTAAACAATAGCTGTCATTAATCACTGACGGGCAGGTACACACAATCTGGTGAGTGCTGTCTCCAAATGCCAATAGAGTTAATGAAGGATGAGGATGGTTTGCCATTTGCCTTCTCCGTCGAGAGGGGTGGGGTGTTCCGACCACTTCAGCTGCTTTGGAGTGATCGCAGGGGATCCCTAACTTTCGCGGTACTTCTGACGTTACTAGAAGTAAACCTCGGGCCGAACATCCGAGCCCGTCCATATGGGCAGTTGTTTGGATTGGGTAAGACTCGAGGTGGTAGTGGTTCCCGACACGTCCGGTCAGGCCTACGCCGCCCGGATGGGATAGAGGGTTGCCTAAAAGATCCCGGGTAGTAACCTGCATAGCTATCAGCTGGAATGCTAGATCACTGGCACCCTCTCCCGATGGGGAGTTGTTTGGATTGGGTGGGAACCGAGGGTAGTCGTTCCCGATACCCATGGATATTGGGTACGTCCGGCCAAGCGTAGGCCACCCGTATGGGGCAGAGTTGCCTAAAATGTCCCGGGTACTAACCTGCACAGCTATCAGCTAGTATGCTAGATCACCGACGCCCCCCCCCTCGCCTCAAGGTTATCCCCCCTCGCCTCAAGGTTATTCGGTAGTCTTCCCTTTAGGGGTTGGCGCGCGTAAGTAGCTTATCCATTTCCACCCTGTAATGGGGGTGTCTGCTTATAGAACAAGTATTGGCCTATTGGAAATACCCATGAAGGCAGCGTTCCTCCCTGGCCATGGACTTAAATGTCACTTGCGGTTTCACTGTGTAAAATCCGGTAACAGCTAAACTCCCTTTTATCCTGTTTTAATGCTTAAATATCCCTATTCCTCATTATATCATGTATTGCTTAAGCACAATATTCTCTTTTCTTCTTTAAACGTGATCATTATATAGGTTTATCTGTCTTATTCTGTTATAGTCAAAATTATTATTTTAGTTCATTATTGCTTAATAATTTCTCCTTTTGCATATACTTGCATTATATGTGCGTTTATTTGTGAGGAAAATCTGCCAACAAGATATTTTCTTATTCAGGGGTGGTGTTAGAATTGCCTATTGCTGCTTTTGTTTTGTGAGTGCTTGTTGTCGTCGTCGTTGCCTTTGCCATCATTTCACAAGGCATGTCACTTCCTCTATTAAATGTTCTTTCATATTGTCCTTAGTCATCGTAGATGGCGATATCTCCTAGACATGTAGTTTAATGAATTTTTTTGCAATTTATTCGCTTCTCACCATTAATGGTAGCAGTTATTTCTAAATTAAATATATTAAATATAATCCTTGAGGACAAGTTCAAAAACTGTAGAAACTTAAATCAATATACGCTCATATCCAATAAATCTACTTCAAGCCATCTCCATGGACGTACTTTTAATTCTTTATTCAATGATAAAGCACAATAATTCTCAACGTGATAATGAGAACTAATAGCTTACAGATATGTAAAGGAAAATTACTACGGTTCTAAGGAAGGGACCGCGACGGCATAAGCGGAAAGATAAAAGTATAAAAAGGCAGTAAAACATAGCATGCATGCAGTGCAGCATCACGCGAGAAATAAAAAACATCAACAGCTTTGAAATCTGGGAAAATTATTTCTGCATTCCATCGATAAGTGGCTGAATGCAACGCACAGAACGCGAGAAATGGTTGTATGAAATATGCACGTCATGTGGAGAAGGAGTTGTATCCTGTTGGAAAGAGAAGGCTTTTACATTAAAGCGTGCCAAAACCACAAATTATACATAGACGAGCGTTAGTTAACATTGCTGTATATTTCCTCTGCTATACTCAAACAAACCTGTGTTACATTATTTTCATGATAAGTAGATTTAGTTATATCATTAACAATTTGTAACATATTTGGACAATTATTAATTTATAATAACGCGTTCTGCCTTCGTCGTACTCGTCGATGTTGTGGTGCTATGATCTGAGGGTCCGCCTCGACGAGTATCTGTATCATTGCTGATTGCTATGCAGTTGGCGCTGTGGTTGGAGAGAGAATTTGGGTTTTTCTCAGGGATCTTCGAACAATGAAGTCATATAACTGTTTGGTATCGGCGTTCCTAGTTACGCGGATGTTTGCAGTTTTTCACAAAATTACACGCCACTCGCGGAATGTAAATGCACTTCCTTGAAGCCAGTGGCGGCTCGTGGCCGAAATGTGTAGAGGACACGGAAACTGTTTTGATTGCTAAGTATTGACAACAATAAATTATTACACCTGTAAATTTTAAGAACCGTTTTTTTTCGAATTCTACCCCTAAAACCCACGGAAATAGTGGTTCTCAGGTTGTAACATACAATCATTGCTCAAAGCTGCTAATTAATATACATGCAACATATAAACTTATGGTATTAAAACATCATTCAAACGCATCCAAATCCAGAAAAAATGTTCGCCACATTAGCTGCCCCCTCACTAGTGATTTTTTTTCACAGTTTCGCGCCCACATCACTGTATGTGCACAAATTAATACTCGTATTTTGAAATTTGCTCAGTTTATCATGAATTACACTTTTGGTCTATTTATATACATCAAGTCTTCAGTTCCTTAATATAATAAATTTTCCACCACCATTTCATCAAAATCCTGCATGTTACTGATGAGGCTTTAATTTGTTGACAACATTGCTAAAGCATTGAATCTGTTGTTTGTCATTGAATTTCTTAAAAATGTTTTTATCCTTTTCAGAGTGGAAAAGCAACATTCAGGTCCCACAGTCACCATCGGCGTGGTTATGACAATTTTAAAAAGTTTTGTGAATACACTGAACACTGACGAAGGTTATTTTCGAATATGAACTGAAAAAGTTTCAGTGCTCCTTAAATATTAAAATAATTTCGTCTGTAAATTACCTCCAACTCTGAGCGCAGTTTTTCTTGCAGTAGAAAAGGAAAAGGATTGCACCACTGGTGTCAAAATTTCTTCCCAGAAACGTTCACAGATGCCCTTAAATAAGTCGTTATACAGCAAAGATACAGCTCCTAGATGTGTTTTATAAGCAAATTGAGGCGGTCCGGCTCGTAGCCAACCACGTCGAGCTCTCCCTTGTGCTCAAAGCCCCACAATTAAGGATTGGTGGCGTGAGGAGGTTAAGGAAAGGGATATTGTAATCGGTTCGAGGTGACATGTAGCTCCCGCATGAAAACTCTCATCTGTACTTCAGGAGTGGGTGCGTCCTGACTGGTTGTGGGTTAACGATGACACGTCGGATCTGGTAGATAGAAGTTTATTGTAGTCCTTAGGCGCCTACGCTCGCCACCGTAAAGTCGTTGTCGGTATGCTTGCTGAGTTAAGCGTCACTGTCAATATTGTGATGTGAAGCACGGAGGCAGTAGCACTGCGTAGTCGAATTGGATATATTTATCGTCCTCCCTATACATTACTCGTGCTAACTCTCACTGGAGAGATTCCTAAATATTGCACTTTGTCTCTGTGCATGGCGCGGAAGTATACTTCTTAGGTGGCGCCGAATACGCGTCCGTCTCACGTAGAACTCAGGACCGAAGTGTTCTTACTAGCAAAAACGTACTTTCCGCCATCACTTTGAATTACCCACACTCTAGGTATTTCTCGGAGTTTGCAAAATCACATGAACAAATATCAATTTTCTATTGGCTCTTAACTATCCCCACTTGAGATCAGTGTTGAGAATTTCCAGTTTCGGACATAACATCAGAGACGCTTTCTCTAACGGTCCGCGTGCAAAAATTTATGCGAAGGCATGTGCTCTGCGCGACGGTCAAAATCTTATAGGCTGTTGTCAGAAGCACGCATGGGATTTTAACAATGGGGTTGGGTTTCCAACTGGAAGGCGCTAAATTTTCCTTGAGGCAAAAGAGACAATAGAGTAGGTTTGTTTGTTTACAGGGATTACAAAGGGAGTTTACTGACCTTCGTAGAGTGACCTTGTCACTGTGGCGGTCTCCGGAGTATATGATAGCATTATGGCATATGTCTATTCTGGTATACGTCCTTTATTTATATTTATAAATATATCCTTTATTTATATTTATTCGTTTGTGCCACTGTCTTTCTGATATCTGGTTATATGTCGTCTCAGTGTTCTTAGGTGACAGGGGCTGCGGCAAAATCTATGTGTAACAATAATTCTGATGACGTCACACATATCCTTAGCATCTCCAACCCTTGCACATTCCATAGTTTTGCTCTTCTTTGGCGGCTGCGGAAATTCTTCACATAAGTTTTTGTGTACTTCATTAATATTCAGCCTTTCCTTTTCCATTTGCTGTTTAAATATAAAGATGGCACTCCGTAATCTTACACTATCATTGCTCTTGTTTTGAAGTTGCTAGTACAAATAAGTCTACATGAGGTAGGATTTGTAGGAAACTGTTAACCAAAAAATAAAATTTTGATCTTCAAGAGCTCTTCTATAGCTACTGGCTTCATTTATAGTGGTTGCATTAGTGCAGGTCTCTTCAATAATTTCGATGCAATCTTTCGGTTTTCTATGTTTTCTTACACATCGACGACACGAATATTGTAATTCCATATTGTTAATGCTACTCTGGGCAATCTTGCCTGCACTTCTTTCTCTAAAATATCAGATCGCAAAGATAATATAGAGAAGAGCACTGGAATTCCCAACAGATTTGAAAAGAACACGCGTATCTGGGAAAATTGATATTTGTTCATGTGATTTTGCAAACTCCGAGAAATACCTAGAGTGTGGGTAATTCAAAGTGATGGCGGAAAGTACGTTTTTGCTAGTAAGAACACTTCGGTCCTGAGTTCTACGTGAGACGGACGCGTATTCGGCGCCACCTAAGAAGTATACTTCCGCGCCATGCACAGAGACAAAGTGCAATATTTAGGAATCTCTCCAGTAAGAGTTAGCACGAGTAATGTATAGGGAGGACGATAAATATATCCAATTCGACTACGCAGTGCTACTGCCTCCGTGCTTCACATCACAATATTGACAGTGACGCTTAACTCAGCAACCATACCGACAACGACTTTACGGTGGCGAGCGTAGGCGCCTAAGGACTACAATAAACTTCTATCTACCAGATCCGACGTGTCATCGTTAACCCACAACCAGTCAGGACGCACCCACTCCTGAAGTACAGATGAGAGTTTTCATGCGGGAGCTACATGTCACCTCGAACCGATTACGATACAGTAATGAAGGAACATTTAGAAGCAGCCGCAGTATTTAGAGGAACTTCGAAAACAGTGCAGAATAAACCATTAGACTGCATGTTGAAAGTCTGTAGGGAGAAAATAGAGCAACAGGTACGGTGTTCTGAGTTTGTTGTGCCATTCTGTGTGATGAGGCAACTGACGTTTAATCACTGTCAGGTGGGTTTGGTATTCCGTTATGTATATGAGGAATCCGTATACGAGAGATTTTGGGCTTTTGTGAATCCTGAAGGAGGAGATGCGGAATCTCTAAAGAAGTGCATCAGGAATTAAATCAACCCGCTTCTTGGAAATACCAAAGAAACGCTCATTGCTCAAATATTTGACAGGGCCAGTGTTATGAATTGAAGGACTGTTGGAGTACAGGCCAAAATAAGGGAAACGTCCATATGTGTACTTTGTTCAGTGTTATGCACACCAGTTGAATTTAATCATACGAAAGGCAAACACTTGCGTAGGTAAATAAATGAAGGCTTCACACTCAGATACCCGAATGAAATCCTAAAATTCATGTATTGCACTCATGACACTAAACTTTTATAAAGTATCCTTAGAAAAGCTTATTCCTCTCACTTAGCGGTAATCTAAATAATCATTTGCATAAAATACTATATTGCCAATTTTCTTTTAGGTTCAACGAAAATATGGAACGCAGTGAGCATGGCCAAGAGAAAAAAAATGAGGGAATTATTCTTATTTGAGAAAAGTATAAGTGTTGGAAAATGCAAACAAATAAAAATAAATATCTCAGAAATCACTCATTCTATTAAAAATATATTTAACATACGATAGGTATATTGTATATTTTGACGAGATTCACATTTTTTGTGCAGTAATGTTATGTCCATCTCTTGCACTTTACCAGCTATGAAAAAGTCATCCAAAATAATGTGGCCTTTTGAAAACATTCCCAGAAAACTAAAGATACTGTTCCACTATGAATATTGTTCTTTTTATCTCTTTGATTACTTTTTTTCAGTGTCTCTCTCTTTCTCTCTCTCTTTCTCTCTCTCATGTGTTTTCCTCATGTCTCTGTGTTTTGTAGATAATAGGAGCCGACATGGTTTTTCTTACATGTCCTTATATATTTCATAAACATTCAATTAGTTAACAAGGATCTGTAAAGTATGTAATACTGATGGATCATTGAATAAATTAAAATAAAAAATAAAAAACTTAATATATACATTTCATTAGGCATAAAAATATTCTAAATATATGGTACTGAAATCAAAATCGCTAGAGCCCCATTTTTGAGAAAATTAAGATATTCCAAAGATGTTCCTCGTAAAGGGTAGTCAGAGGTAGGGAGATTTTCTTGAAAATCTTCTTATCTTATCCTCGAAAGATGCAGAACTTAAATGTTTAGTATTTAACCGATCTTTTATTAGTTAGTATGTCTTTTTTTGATGTTGTTTAATTGCTGCGATTCTTAGTTTCCTATTCTATACTGGGTGTTAAGACCGCTTACTTTTGCTCAGAGGCTTCTTTGCCAGGCTTAAGGTTTTTTTACTTATAAATCTAACACAGGACCACCAGCTTTACCTCCTCTCCGAAGGAAGCCATACTATGAAATTTTACATCCGAAAATATCTCTCGTCTTCAGCTGGATTTGAAACGTGAAATCGGGATCCAGGTCCTAGCCCAACCAAGTGGGATAACTCAGGCGGTTTTATTTGTAGCCCGCATTCGGGATGTCCGGATTCCACTCCCGTGGCCGACCTACCTGACCCATGGGTTTTTCTGGGGGTTCCCGGGTCGCCAAGCTAATGCTGAGTAGGTTAATTACATCTCCCGAATTTCCTGTCCCTCCATTTCATCTCCATTATCGTTTCACATCATCTCACATCTGGTGGTCTCTTTCAGGGTAGAAATGTCGGTGGTGATGGCAGGATGATATGCTCCTGGTAGGTCGTTTCAGGAGCACGTGGAAGGGATGCCAGTTTGCCAGCTTCGGGCAGTTTCCAGCTTGTCAGTTGTAAGAGCCTGTCCTCTCCACAGTTGTGGCTCTGTGGGAGAGCCGCCCTCCGTCTCCTGTCATCTTATCCTTCTTCCTGGGAGTGACTCCTTGGGGGCATGGGTGCAATAGACCAAGTTTGGACCTCCGTGTCGAATCCCCTCTGTAGCACAGTCCTGTCCAGTCCAAGGGCTAGCCCAGGGTTATCAACCCTAGAGCATGAACTCGTTTCCCCTAAACGTTAGGTTCCCCACGCCAGCGACTAAGGGATGGCAGACGGGCCTACTAGTCACAGGCGATGAAAATGTGTAACTTTCATTTGCTGTATGTAAGGGTGACACCGATGTCCCGTCACTGGAGCTCAGTAAGTGTGTGACTCTGCGGCAACGGGTGATGAAGATAATTTCAACTTCTCCTTTCGGCTGGCCCGTCACCCTTAGATCACAGAGGACGACTTTATTTTAAGTTATGCTGTTCACATGCAAATACATTCACGCACACGCACACACAGAGAGAGACAGAGAGATACGTTTTCTACAAATTGCAACTTTTTATTCAGGTAGTCTCACAATATGTATGTATTTCCGAAGAGAGCTCAACTTCGTTGTTCAGTGTTAGGAAATAGCACGGTGTTATAATCCAGCACAGTATGTACGCAACATCCCCACATTTTACTGCTTTGACAGGCAACGAATATTGAGCACAAAAAATGTATGCATAAGTTAAGGTATCTTATATCAGTTAGGGCTTTTAAGTTTGCTCGAAGAAATAGATACCCATACATCCAGATGCTCCTGGTGCTCCTGCGGAAGAGCTTACAGCATAATACATAATAGAGTTGTATCAGATTTCCCCGCACCCCGCAAACACACAGAGCTTGGTCCCGTACAGTACATTAATAATAATGTGATAACTGATATTCTGGGCATATTCTTCGACTAAACTGACACAACCAAATAAATTATCTCATGGGCTTAGATTTTAAATACCTACCGTCAAATCCACGTCACTATTTTGAAGCGCTAGTGAATTCTACTTCGTTGATGTCGCACTGCGATGGAATATTTTCATATTGTATTTTCAGATGTACGTCAACCTATGTTTGAGATTTTCGCAGATGCTTCGCAACTGCTTTTCATTTAATAGTTAGTGCATATCAGATTTGGAAACGAATAAATATAGGATATCTCTAATTTAGACCAACAAAACTTGACAGTATTTAGATAACCTTATGTGAATCATATTTTATTGAATAACCTATGGGCTGCGACGCTTCGTTTCAGTGCAAGATGGATATTAATAGGAAGGGATTGGAGAAAACAGAGTACACTAGTGTCAGTCCAAGGGGCGTTTGTTGTTACTACTATCACTAGGTTTACTTTCAGAGCTCACTAGCATTCGGTATTGTTTACAGCATGTTTGTTTACTTCCCAGTCTGCCCCTTCTAACTGTTACTCTACGTACTGCTTCATTTGCAATGCTTTTTTTCACTGTGAACAGAACTGTGATTTTGGGAAGTACGGCAGACATGGAACGTTATACATGGCATGAGTTGACTGACATGCATTCGGTATATGGTGAAGCATTAACATGTGGTCGTTTGGCGCAGAGGCTTTATCGGAAAAGATTTCCAAACCACCAGTGTCCTCAAAACTGACACAACCAAATAAATTATCTCATGGGCTTAGATTTTAAATACCTACCGTCAAATCCACGTCACTATTTTGAAGCGCTAGTGAATTCTACTTCGTTGATGTCGCACTGCGATGGAATATTTTCATATTGTATTTTCAGATGTACGTCAACCTATGTTTGAGATTTTCGCAGATGCTTCGCAACTGCTTTTCATTTAATAGTTAGTGCATATCAGATTTGGAAACGAATAAATATAGGATATCTCTAATTTAGACCAACAAAACTTGACAGTATTTAGATAACCTTATGTGAATCATATTTTATTGAATAACCTATGGGCTGCGACGCTTCGTTTCAGTGCAAGATGGATATTAATAGGAAGGGATTGGAGAAAACAGAGTACACTAGTGTCAGTCCAAGGGGCGTTTGTTGTTACTACTATCACTAGGTTTACTTTCAGAGCTCACTAGCATTCGGTATTGTTTACAGCATGTTTGTTTACTTCCCAGTCTGCCCCTTCTAACTGTTACTCTACGTACTGCTTCATTTGCAATGCTTTTTTTCACTGTGAACAGAACTGTGATTTTGGGAAGTACGGCAGACATGGAACGTTATACATGGCATGAGTTGACTGACATGCATTCGGTATATGGTGAAGCATTAACATGTGGTCGTTTGGCGCAGAGGCTTTATCGGAAAAGATTTCCAAACCACCAGTGTCCTCAACATACATTTGCTAGTATTCACCAGAGACTGCGCGAATGTGGTTCATTACACAGACAAGCAGATGGGCAAAGTTGGAAGCTGCTTGTGGGACCTAACGTTTTTCCCAATCGACTGAACGCCAATAATTATTTAGTATTTCTTCAACATGTTCTGCCTGAATTACTTCATCCGCTTCCTCTCAACAGCAGAATGGATATGTGGTTTCAGCATGAGGGGGTACCAGCTCATTTTGGGAATCAAGTACGCAACCATCTGACAGCTACATTCGGCAATCTTTGGATAGGTTGAGGTGGACCCACTGTCTGGCCACCACGCTCTCCTGATTGATGCCAATAGATTTCTTTTTGTGGGACCACAGGAAGGCAATGGTTTATGAAACTGCTGTTGACACGGAGGAAATCCTTGTAGCGCAAATTGCCAGCGCAGCAGCTGAAATCAGGGAAATCCCTGGTATCTTTAGAAGGGTACGACAAGGCATGACACGGCGATACACTTCATGTCTGGAAGTCAATGGGCGTGTGTTCCAGCCTGTTGATGTGATAGGACAACAAATTGGACCTATTGTCTGTTTCCTTTTCTTTTTTAGCTTTTTACAATTGGTTGAGTGTTTGAAATTTCGTTTTTTTTTTTTTTTTCCCTCGTTATGTTTAGTGTCTTCTTACCTGCACAATAAACACACAAATGTATATAAAACTGAATGGCTTATTATTTTCACAAGCCTACTTACGTCTACTCCTTCCACTAATATCCTTCTTGTACTGAAGCGAAGCGCAAAATCCCATAGGCTCCCTAACCAAACATGCTTAAAAGAAGGATATCTATTTGCTCCCAAAGTATGTCGGTCTAATTTAGAAACATCCTCTATGCTCACCTATTCCTTCCAACGTGTACTTCCTACGAGTATTGCAAACAAACAGGTGTACGTGTTCAGTTATTTTTCGAGCTGCTCCAGAAAAATAGCGTTCGTTCCAGGTTAGATTATTTGTTTAGCGAGAATGTGTGAAGATAAGTTACTTGTAAGTGAGTAGAGTAACCTATTTTTCACAGTTTCGGGAGAAGCTACTGACATCACCACAGGTTTTCGAAATAATTAATTAGTAAAATAATATTTCGAACACCTATTTGCAGAGATAATGTATCTGTAAAAATTGGCAACATTGCAAACAGATCGAGGTATTTTTTATTTATTTCTTTTTCTTTTTTCTTTTTCTTCTGTTTTTGTAATTTACGTCCTCCAACGATGAATGGAATGGGTGAAATAATGCTCAAATGAGCCCGGCGTCCATAGAGCTTAGAGTTACCCGACATTCGTCTTTCAGGATAAGGGAAAACCCCGGAAAAAGCCTTATCCAGGTAACACCCTGAAACAGGTCGAGGTAGGTCACGTATATGAACCGGCTTCAGGATGTAAACAGAATATTCTGTGCTTAAAGAGTTGCTAGCAGGTACGTTTTCTACATGTCTCTTTCCCAAAAAAGGGTGGCGAATGTTTTGGCAAAATAACAAGTACAATAAGTAAGCTAAACTGCACTAGAATATTGTAAAATGGAAGAAATTCCTTTAGCGTCCAACGAGGGCCTAATGATTCAGTAGTTTTGGGTTTACATGTCACAAAGATAGTTTGTGTGATTACATTACAGTCGTATCAATTGCAAAATGTAAGTTTAATGCGTCATTGAAAATTCAGATGCAATTATTAGCAGAAAGGGGGTGCCGGGGTAGCGCGGTGGTTTCGTTCGCGGCTCCCGTTCTAAGGGTCCCGAGTTCGATTCCCGGCTCTGGGGTTGGCGATTTTAAGTCGGCCCTATCCACGCCTTCACCTCTGTCTAGCACACGTGAAGTATCCCCTATGCCCAACGTGGTTCGGAGTCCACGGTAAAAACTGTAGGTCCTCTCACCTCACCGCCATCTTCACTATCACCCTATCATCGGAGGTAATGGACACCGCCCTCTGGGTGCCTCCACCTGAGAAATGGGTCCGGCCATCACTTGGTGGGGTGAGGTTACCCCGAAGGCCAAGGTTGCCATGTGGGGAGTGTTAGTAGCTAACTAACTAACTTATTAGCAGAAAGCAGACACCAAACGTTTGCCTGTTTATCCTCATGACACGCATGTCACTCTGCAGGCGAAAATGGAACGTGTTTACGTATCCAACTGGTTTTGAAAATGAACGTTGACACACCAGCACATGGTTCAGCAATCCCTGCAGCGTTGCCAGCATGTGTGCTTTATGTTTTCGAAAAAACTAGTAGTCGTAGAAGATAAAGAAGTTACAAAATATACACCGAACAATGAGATCTGTAACTGGTTTAAATTAATTTCACAATTTCCCTTACATCCCGCATAATGTGCGGGTTTTAATACGTGGATTTATATTACGGCATTTCATTTAAATGGTAAATATACATAGATACCTTGTATTATTATTGTATAAAGGAGAAAACCATTAGCTATACGAACGTTGTGCGCGCCTGTAAAAGCTTTTTATGTAAGCACTTGCAATCAAGATGGGAATTTCTAGAAGAAAACACATGTAGTATCTGACTCATCTCAATTGGTGTTCTACTTTCAGCACACTGCGTCATTAATCATCAATTCGCAACGAGTAGAAGCCTGGATGGAAGAATAAACATACACAACGACCTTTAAAACATAAATCTTCGCCGCGATATATACATAGATCGATGAACAAAGCTTTGATGTCTGCTGTTAGTTATTCCCTTGGTTCAGATTTATGAGTGTGGGTTTGAGGCTGAAAAAATGGACATAAAGTTGTTGACGATAACCACCTTTTCCTAACTGCTTACTTAAATTTATTTACTAGAAATATAAATTGTATTTTTGTTTAAAAGGTACATCTTTCTATACACAGAGAGATACAGCTATTCAATTATATAAACAGAAATAGTAAACTATACCTACAACGTGCACGATTTGGAGTAGTCGAGCACGAATACTTCAATTTCTCTAAATATTCTTACAGTGTGGATTGAATTGGATTGTTCGGAGGGTATTCGGCACCTCTACCAGACTGATCTATTTTACATACCTATGCTCCCAAGTGGGACAACCCCGGGAGGGAGGATGAGATGAGAGGAGACAGAGGGCGGCCGACCCAAGTACAGAGGACGGGCTCCCTACACTTTACTAGACAGAAACTCCCCGGCAGCCCAGGACAAACGTCATTCCACATACCGCGGCCCCGAAACAGTCACGAGGCCGGTTCACAGACCAGAGGCCGTCCCCCAGAGCAAGGAAAACTCCAGGCAGGCTTGCACAACCGGCATCCCGCCAACCGCGTTCCTGAATCGGTCCACTAGGCCGGCTCGGAGACCGGATTTCGTCCAGCCGGAGGAGAAAGTGTTCACTCAGAGCATATCATTACGCCATGCACCGCCGAGACTCCAGCCGACACTTTTATCCTAAAAGAAACCATCACATAAGAGATGATATGAAATGATAATGGAGGTGAAATGAAGGGACAGGAAATCCATGGGATGTAATTAACCTACACAGCATTCACCTAGCGACCCGGGAAAGCCCCGAAAATAAGCTCAGGGTTCAGGTAGATCAGCCATGGGAATCGAACCCGCACCTCCCGAATGCGGTTGTCGGACAAAACCGCTTCAGCCATCCCGCTGAGAAAGATCTACATCACACAAAATTACTAAAGCAATTTAAGAAGCACTTTGGAATTAGCTCACGGCATTCTTTTTCAGAAAATTATTTGATACGTTTCTCACTAGATGATGAAATAACACTAAACACAAATTTGATTACTAAGTATTTATATTTAATCATTCTGTTATGCTGTTTATGCTCTTAGAGGTGCTAAAGGGGAATCAGTATTTTCTGTAGGCATGATCTATACTAAATTACTTAGAATTAAGATCATTATATCAAGAAACAGAACATGCAATTTTACATTGTATTATTTCAAGCTAATTTTTTATCCCTAATAAAATATTTTCTCTCAGTATTTTTTTTAATTTTCATGGCAAACTCATAATAAAGCAAATAGGTTGGCATTTAAAATGTACTTAATTACACCAGGTAGTGAAATTTTTACTAGAAATTTCAATTTTATTATCTTAAATGTTAGGTTAAATATGTCAGAGAAAAAGTAAGTTTTTGTTACAAACCGAATATAAGTAACAGGTATACATAACAAACATTCAGCATCAAAGTATTTTATTGTGCAAATTTTTCTCCGAAAAGCATACAGATTTTATGTTATGAACAGCTTTTATGTTGACCTTCCATTAGTAGTTCACTCCCCTTAACTTTATCTTGATCCCCATGGGCCTAGTGCTATTTTACATTACCCCATCCAATGCATAGCCGTGGCAGTGATTATATTTCCATTATCACTCAAAGGGACCCTTTATCCTCTTTGATGCAAGCTTTATCTCATATTTATCTTCTTGCCTTTTAATTAAAATGTGGTTGAAAAGAACGCTGCTTTATGTTCGGCTACGAGCCGGTACCTCACTATTGTACTAAATGTATGTTATTCCAGATTTAGAAGGGCATCGATGTGGAAACTCAATCAGTGCGCCTGCTATATTGCTTAGTCTCACCTGGAATATCGGCCCTGGGTGTGAACACACGCCATTAAGCTTATCGCCTCCTTGGTAAGCAACACATTTGGCTTTTTAGCAGGACTCTATTGTGATACAGTGCAGCTAATTTCATTCTATGATAATAATCGATTATAACATTCACGACTGTCGAAGCTGCATACAGATATCCCTTACATGCTTACACTTTTAATCCAGGCATGTCCGAGAGAGCAAAAGGACATTAAAGTAGTGCGAATGCGAGAATTGTTGCAGTTTCGGGAAAAATTAGTGTCCTTTAGTCCTTGAAGCTTTTTACTTTATGTTTGTAAGAACTTGTATTTATATTATATATTTTAATATGTAACGTCGATAGTGGTTTATATGGGGAAATTGGAAATCATGATTTGCCTTTGCTTGGACTATTTCATGAATATAAAACACTTGCAAAACCCATATAAATGTTCATTGCTTATAGTAAATTATGAACTAGCTCAAAATAGCTTTATGCGTGCTATACTATGCTTTTTTCAGCCGGAACGCACCGGAATTCGTTCCGGTAAACTTTTACGAACTCCAGTGAAATTTAAAATTGAAATTTCCGCCCATATTGAGTGCAAGAGTTTGCCTTTTGTTTAACATGGTTGACGCAGAAGTAATTCTTTAATACACTGCGTTTACTGCTGCCATCTTCCGTTCGTTAACCTAAAACTGCCTTACAGCCGCCTATCGCACCATTTCTGTTCCTTGAAATTTTAGGATTACAGAGTGCAGCCTATGTATGAGCAAACGGCAATGCAAGGGTAAAACAAGCAGGCTGTGGTAAGATGCGGTCCTCTTCTGTGCGTCTGCTTGATTATAATGCAATACTGTTGTTTTCCGAGAGCAGAGTCTGATTAATTTTTAGTTTTATTAGATTTGTTGTACAATATGATCAAGTGAGAGTTCCAGTAAACTGTTTTGCAGAAAAATGCAATATATATAATATTAGTAACTACGATAATAAGTCCGCCTCGGTAGCGTAGATGGTAGCGTGTCTGTCTCACGTTCAAGAGGTCCCAAGTTCGAATCTCGGTTGTGGTGACTTACCTGAATAAGGGTTTTCCAGGGTTTTCCCTTATCCTGAAAGACGACTATCAGGTAGCTCTTAGCTCCATGGACCCCGGACGCATTTGAGCATCATTTCACCAATTTCATTCATCGTCCGATATGACTTAACGTTGGGGAACGTAAATTAAAAAAAAAAAAGAATCGAGTAATAATGAACTTTGGGTGGCGCAAAAACTTCTGAAGCCATCAACGCCACGCGCTCTGGCTATATATTTATTCATGTCAGATACAAAAATGCACATCTAAAGCAATTACAGATTGAAATAACTGAAATTACAAAAGCAGAAATATTAAACTCAAAAATTAAACAATTGAAATCTTAATTCGTGATAAAATGAAATTGATCCTAAGCAAACGTAAACAGTTACTACAGTTCTGACTCAGATTGAAAAACAGTAATTGCATTGTTGGATAGAGCAAGTCGTGCTCGAAGTACAGAATTGACGACACCGGGTGAGGAGAGTTATCTAGTTCGTAACCTGTTAGCTCACAGTATCCTTGAAGAATTTTAAGTCTAAGAAAGGTCTAAGAATTTTCCTAAGTGTGAAAATGTTTAAACTCTTACGTAAGTGCCATATCGACCAACCGGGACACTATATCGATAACTGAGGCCATGCTCTTATCACATAGCGGCAATGTCAGCTGTAGCTGTGTGCTATTTGAAGCCTGGGATGCCGGTTCGATGTTCACCGATTGTTTTCTTCTCATAGTTATTGCCCTAAATTGCACATATTTGCCTAGCTCTCTTACCTCGGATAGAATAATAAGATTTGAAAAGTTCACGTGTCTGTATTTCTTAAACAACAACAATGAAACTGCTAACCAGTGGCATATTACTTATACTTGTGAGAACTATTTCGCAAATCTCCGGATTACATATTATTCCCCCATTTCCTAAGTTCACATAATTTTCCCAGCCAGACCGAAATGAAGATCGGGAGAGGAAGGCGGCATTGCCAGCCTTTCGGGCTCTGCCAGACGCTACTTATCTCTTTAACGTAACTGTTTTTCCATTGACTAGTGTTTGACACCATAATCTAATAAAATAGTCTACGTATTTTTCTCTAGAAATCCGTGACAACTATGAAAATTCAGAGTTATATTACCTATCTCAATCTCTAAAGTCAGTATTTATTCTCACCCCTGTGCTCCTCGTTATTTATTTAGCCTCCTCTCTATGGTAGGTGTTTTCCACCTACCTATGTAGACCGATTACTAGTACCGTTCTCAGTCAGCCAGCATTTTGCTAAAATTATGTTGCGCTTTGCAGTATTTAGTTCTGAATTCATACATAATATTCTTATATTATATAATTAGTTGTTTACATACTTATTTATCATTCCTGTCCGTTTTCTCGTTCTCTATTATTTCTTAGTTACCTGTTTCATCCTGTCATTTCCTAATTTGGCGTTTCTCTCTGCGGTAACATTTCCTCTAGCATTCTTTTTTCTTGTATATAATTTTCTTATACTTAACATGAGGCAGATGTTTTACGCAAAATCACAGGGAACTTCATTCTTTCGTTTACTAAACAGAAATTAATATGATAAAGTGTAGGGTTCTGGACTTTAAAACCAAACACAAGAACAGAGAAGATAGGTGATACCGAAATTAAGAATTTCCATAAGTGAAGAATCGTAATGGATTTCAAAGGAATGTATATTTGTGGAACGCGTGCAGGTTAAGTCGAGTTGAACAGCAACGTGGTTGAGTTGTGTAACAAAAGACAAGGGAAAAACAAAATTCTAAGGGATGTTACTTGACTGTGTGAATAGGGCATTCTTCGGATTCTTCATAATGGCGAAAAAATAGCCACAAAGGGAACCTTTGGTTGAATAATGGGCGTCCAGAAAGTGAAAGCGACATACTCACACACAGCTGTGAGGACAGTCAGTCAGTTCGTGGCTGGCGAGCCATTAACTGAGTCCACGGCGTTAGGCCGATTAGGGCGGTCCACTTCTGTCTTGGTTGAGGACAGACCAGAAGAGGTGAGGGAAGATATTTGTCGGTTCATATGTAAGTGAAGAACAAATTAAGTTTATCGAGCAATAAGCATTCCACCTTCAGTCTCTCTGAACAGTGATATATTGGTAATCCTTGGTCGGCAACTTCAAGTTCGATGTTCTGAGAAAAAGAAGCAGTCAATAAATCAGTTTGAAACGGGCATTCCAGTGTCATTAAACTATCCTTCTCACACATATCCACACATATCCTGTGAGAAACCTCATTGCTTTACCCTGAGCTAAACATTATTTGTTTCAAATTGTATCGTCAAGTGGAACTCGTTGCCCTCGCCAATATTTTTGCTTCAAATTGGCGCCACAACGTGGAACCCTCGCCAATATTTTTTAGCTACATAGGTGATATTTAAACACACTAGGTAGCTAAAGTGAGAAAGGTAAATGAAAAAAAAAGTCTAAGGATAACTTTAGGTTGAAACATATATTGAAATGTGCAAAATATAAGCTGTAGTTACATCATTTATGGTTAACTTTTATTTATTTTGTGTATTTGAAATATTACTACTTCATAGAGCTTCTTACGTAATTTTATTCATGAAATATTTTCTAAAACACTATTCAAATTCTGAAATAATCTAAACAAGTCATCTCTCATTTCATGACATGAGTACGTAATCATAATTGATCATTACTCATAGCATTACGTAGTAATACACTATTCGTATGTTTTGATTCTAATGCTAAAATTTCAACTTACTTTAAGATATATTTTTGCCGCTAAAGTATATCTGAGCACGACTGAAGTGTTTATCATGGTTTAAAAAGCAGTTGAACTATCTGAATTGTTCTATCCTCTTAACCAAGCTGGCTCCATTTTGCGAAGGTAAGCAACACAACTAATTTCCTTGCTGTTCTAAGATGAAATAATGTACTGAGCTTAACACGAGAGAATATTGTGTACCTGTGTGTACTCAGCGTAATATTGTTCTCCGTAGGGGTGCCGGAGATGAAACCTCAACTTCATCACGCCAGTAACCACAAATCTCCCAAACCATTACATCTTCCCGCCGAGCAAACAGCTGCAAGTAGGGACGCCCACCGCTGTAGAAAAAAAAAACATGGCACACAGATGCATTGGGTCACTTGCTTGAGTCTTCCTCTCCTGTCTTCCTTCCTTGTGAAACTTGTGGGTCCTTTTTGTTTCAGCGACAAAACCACCTTAATCATAATAATGCTTCTTTAAACTTGTGTTTCCTTTTTTCTCGTTAAGCTCATTTTCTGTCTAACTTCTTGTACTATGCATCTACAAAAAGGTACAAAGCGATGTTTTAGTAGCAAACATAATCTTCTGCACACTTGACTACAATCTGCCTCACTCTACAACGATCCAGTCGAGAACATATGGGAAAGCAGATAGAGACAAAGTTACTTTAAAAGAACGTTCTTAATCTGCTGATTGATGCTGGAACTTTCATGGGTATTTATTTTTAGAGGCGGTTCCCCTGCCGCCTCAGCCTCTCCAACTCTATAAATACCTACCATACCCATGATTTTTTCTCCACCAACAGTCTAAACGTATTCCGTTTAAGTAGCTTTGCCTCTGTTCCACTATGTGTTCAAGAGGATCGTTCTAGTTTGAGACAGATTATAGACTGGGCGAGCAACCTGTCTCTCATACAGCCATACCGATGGAGACCGAGTGGGATGACTCAGGCGGGTTTCGCCTGTGGCCCGCATTCGCGAGGTCCGGGTTCGATTCCCGTGGACGACCTACCTGACCCATGGTTTTTCGGGGGTTTTCCCGGGTCGCACGGTGAATGCTGGGTAGTTTAATTACATCCCCCTAACTCCCTGTCCCTCTGTTTTATCTCCATTATCATTTCACATCATCTCTCATCCGGTGGTCTCTTTCAGGGTAGAAGTGTAGGTGGGTGTCTCGGCGGTGAGTGGCAGGATGATATGCTCTGAGGAAAACTACTTCCTCCTCCGGTTGCCGATCTCCGCTCCTCTCCTGGGACCATTTCGGGACCGCCAGGCAGGGACCTTTGGGGCTCGGATCGTTTGCCTTGGACCTTTGGGACTCGGCTGCTGGGCTCATTGCCGTCCCGTAGTAGGGGAGCGTGTCCGTTGTCCTGGCCTCTCGGGGGAAGTCTCTATCCAAGTAAATTGTAGGGACCCTGCCCTTTGTGTTGTCATGTCTCCTTGGGTCGGCCGCCCTCTGTCTCCTTCGCCCCACCCTTCCTCCCGGGGATGCCCCACTTGGTCGCTTAGGAACAATGGGCCCAGCATGGTGATCTACGTACCGAATACCCACCGTAATGAAATTCTAATCCTAATACCGGTGGATATTGACTATCCAGTTGATATGGAGAGATTATATGGTCAGCATTATTCTTCCCAAATGCTCATCTCCGTTACCTAAAGATGGGTACGACTCGTAACTGCACAAATTGCTCACAATGCTTTAAATAGTATTCCTTAGAATATCAGCTTAAAAACAATGCATACAGAGTACTAAAGCTTAATATTTGGTTGCTGTTTAATAACGTTTACTTGAAATAATTTCCAATAAACGCTAGAAGTGTACATTAAACATTATATTAATAAAATGTTGTAATTGTGGTTCAGATTAAGGACACTAGTTAGTTGCTTGAGTCCAAAAAGTATCGATATTTGGTTTTCATGTATAAAAAAGCAAGAAACTCTGAGCTTTAAAATATATATGGCATTGATAGATAGAGTCAACATGAAAAATTCAATGCCATGGCCGGGATTTGAACCACGGATCTCATGGTTTCCGTCCAGTCGCTCTAACCCATTGATCTACCATGGTCAACTTGCTGTCACGACATTAAATTCTCCATTTGACTCCTATATTTCCCCGGTAGACCACTAGGGGCTCTCGCATCCAAGATACACCGTTTGTGGCGACTTACTATCGTAAGTACTCGAGTCCCAGGCTTCATCATTTAACTCTTATTATTTTAGTTAATAGATGGAAATTAATCATTTCTTCACACCAGCCGTATATAGGCTAAGATCTTTGATAGCTAGAGACAACATGAAAAATTCAATGGCATGGCCGGGATTTGAGCCACGGATCTCCTGATTTCCGCCCAGTCGCTCTAACCCATTGAGCTACCATGGTCAACTTGCAGTCACGACAATAAATTATCCATTTGACTCATATTTCCGCAGTAGACCACTAGGAGCTCTCGCATCCGAGATACACAGTTTGTGGCGACTTACTATCGTAAGTACTTGAGATTTCTTCACACTCGCCGTATATAGGCTAAGATCTTTGATAGCTAGAGACAACATGAAAAATTTAATGCCATGGCCGGAATTTGAACCACGGATCTCCTGGTTTCCGTCCAGTCGCTCTAACCCATTGAGCTACCATGGTCAACTTGCAGTCAGGACAATAAATCATCCATGACTCATATATTTCCGCAGTAGACCACTAGGGGCTCTCGCAGCCGAGATACACCGTTTATGGCGACTTACTATCGTAAGTACTTGAGTCCCAGGCTTCATCATTTAACTCTTATTATTTTAGTTAATACATGGAAATTAATCATTTCTTCACACTAGCCTTTTATAGGCTAAGATCTCTGTTGACTCTATCCATCAAAGATCTTAGCCTGTATACTGCGAGTGTGAAGAAGTGACACTATGGACACTGGGCACATTGTATACAATTCTGGAGGGCAGGTATTGTCAAATGTTGGAAGAAAATTTTAGTGGAAATTTTCAACTAATGCAAGTATCAAAGCATAAAAATGCAGTAAAAAATAATAGTTTTAGAGAAAAGTCTACCTGAATACCCCTGTAACACTGACAATTTTGAATTATTATTATTATTATTTTTTTTTTTTTTGTGTTTGATGACAAGTTTATAGCATTGCCCTTAGGTATACTTTTACATGAGCTATGTTCAGAAAAGTTTACCGTATTCAGTGTCAAGGTTTCATTTCATTATGTTAAATAGTTCATGAGAAACTGAAAATCAAATTTGGCACTAAAATAGCAGTTAGAAACTATCTCACAACTATCCAGGATCCTTAAATGTTTAATGAATATTTAATAAACATATTAGACCAAACTGTTCTAGAAATTTATTTTAAAACCACGTCATTCAACCTTGATAACAACTTCAAATGCTCTGATTGCAAAATGCGATAAAATCAACTGCAAAGTTTTAACATTGGCGAAATAACTGATTACCCAGACGAACAAATAAAGCGATTTAAAAGTTTAGACACTAAAATTGATCATGGAATATGTTGAACCAAGACAGCATTATAAGAGAACGAAAACTTTATTTTTCAAATTTCCTTTCCCTATATCTGGTGAAAAGGGTATATAATCTATAAAAGTTATTCTGCGTACAAAGACATGAAAATGTCATTTACAAAATAAAAACACAGATTGTTATACAATTACTAATCACTGTCTTCAAAATTGTATAATTTTAGCTATGGAATCCTTTGTTGTATCAGCAACAACGGAATCTTGTTGTAAACAAGACACGTACGTCAGCAGGATTAAAAAAGTGGCCCCTGATATTTTTATAACACTCCTCATTAACTGACTGTTGGTATAAAATGGTAAATAGTAAATGTGCGTCTTGCGAAAATCGCACACCAAACGGACGGCAGTAAATGGGGAAGAGAGTGCCTTGAGCAAGACGTAAAATCCATGTGATAGCTAAGGATAATTGTAGAAAGCCGATAGAATGGATACTCATATTACTGAGATTGAAAATTTAGATGTAATAATTGCATATAACTTAAATATTAATATTATATTTCTATTATTAAAGAATATTGCTATAGTGCAGCTTTCACTCTCTTGAGTGAAGTGTACTCCTTCAAAATTCACCGTGACTTCACTTAGTTCAACTATCACTTCACTAAAGTGATCTAGTTCGGTTTTCATTCTTCACTGCCCGCCTCTGTACTTTAAGTGGTAGCGTGTCTGCCTTACGTTCAAGAGATGCCGAGTTCGAATTTCGGTCAGGGTGAGTTATCTGGATAAGGATTTTTCGGGGGTTTCTCTTATCCTGAAAGATGAACTTCGGGTACCCCTAAGGTCCATGGACTCTGGGCTCATTTGAGCATCATTTCATCCATTTCAGTCATTGTCCGATTTGACTTAGCGATGGAACGACGTTAATTAAAAAAAATTAAAAATCTTTACTATTCTCCGTGAGGCAGCTGCGTAGTGAAATATGTGCAAATCAGCCTCTTCTTCAGCCCGCTTCATTCGCTGGGTAATCGAACAAGAGACATCTCAAATCCTCCACGGTAGCAGAACTCACTGTACATCGCGCGGACGTCACAAACTCACCTGTAGGACCGCACTTGTCGCATCAGAAACGCGCTCACCAACTCACTGTATTATTATAACTCACTCGCGAGGATGTGCTGTATGACAAACGGAATCTTCCAAAGTTTCAAACTTTGAGAAAAGTGGAGAATTAACTCAGCATGTCCATGGATCGTTCGTAGCCTTCTGTCGTTAACGAAGGTCCACAATACGCACTTAGGTTTGTATTATAATCCCTAAGGAGAAATTGTAACAAAAGAACGTTAATATTTAATAAATATTATTGAAAAATGTCATCATCCTATTTTATTATGTTTCTTCATATTACATGCCTCTTGCGTAATGCAACCTCAAACTTCTCTACTATATCTTTGATGATTAAAACCATTTGTGGAGCCACGCTTTATAATTCTGTGCATCCCAATTAGATACATAAGTTTGGAATGAAAATCCCTTCCTCTGCAAGCGCAGTACATCTGTAGAGAACAAATGAACGAGATACTGACTGCTACTTGAAGTGGGGACGGTAGGAGTAATACCGTCGGTAGTGTCGTCTCCATATAATAAAAGTTATTGAGCATAATGTGAAAAATCTGTATATTACATCAAGTACAAGTATATACATTTCCCTCAAGGATAACTTTGCTCAGTGCAAAACTGAGTCAAAAGGACTGTTCTCTTCCTGCAAGTCATCGAGTGATACATATCACATTGCACGCACACGCGCACACACACACACACACACACACACACACACACACACACACACACACACACACACACACACACACACACACCTCCTGGCTGGCACGGTGGAACATTTCTTGGTACAGATACGGTGGTGAAAGCCGTCTATTGCAAATCGTGTTACCAAATGTCTCAATTCGTACTCCTCTTTCATCCGATCGTTAACTATCAGTGCTTCTGTACCGTAAAAACTTCCCTCGATCGAGTCCCTTTTCTCTCGTAGTTCTCCTAACATTTCCACGTATGCCGGAGTTTGCTGTTGAGGCATATGCAGCCTCAAATCCTCTATCAAGAAGATTTCCCGGGCTAAAACTTACACGTACAGGGATAATTTAGATACCCCTAGAACCCTCTTAAGGTATCTCGGTTTCATACTTTCCAGTTCTTGTAGCTGTTTACTTGATAGGTACTCCCAAATGAAATGAAATGTGTAGTGTTTAACGCCCGCTTTTACTACATACGGCACCGCATGCGGTGACACTGATGATACATGAGATGAAGATGGAGCACCGGTGGAATGAGATGGCGAGGGAAACCGGAGGTCCCGGAGAAAACCCACCCCAGCGCCGTGTTGTCCACTACAAATCTCACTTTGCGGTCGCCTGGGATCGAACCCGGGCCGCCTTGGTAAGAGCCAAGCGGTCTAACCACTGAGCCACGGCGTGGCCTATAGGTACTCCCATGCTACTTCTAATCCGTATGTGAGCGTTGGTAGCACTTTGACTTGGAAAAGTTTCATGCCCGTCTCCAGTGACATTCTTTGCAGATGTTTAATGTCGCTTATGCTTCTAAGTGTCAGCTCTACATAATATTGTCACCAGAACATCGGAATTCCCGATAGGACCAGCTGGCAGGTAGGGGCCAGACGGGAATCATTCAGACACGCCCACCCATTTATCTTGTAGCGCTAACGAGGGTATGGTTGGAAAAACATCACTAGCCATATCTTTCCCCTCCCTGACGTCTGGAAACTTCAGGATAATTCACTGAACCGCGAGACTTCCAGAAACAGTGATCTTCCTATAAAAAGGGGCTGCAGTTGGCGAGTGAGTCAGTTGAGTTCTTGGCGAGCAGCCGGAGGAGCGCCGTGCTAGTGAACGGACTGGAAGATTGTGTACGTGCATCGGAGGAGTTGTACGTAATTGCGAGTGCAGAGTGGACCTGTGACAGACAAACTGGTGAATTGTAATTGTGTGCGCTACATAATTCTATGTAATCGGCAACTGTTCCAACTGTAACTCGGTGGAAATAAAGAAGATTTGAGTTTGTGCAATTGGAATTTTAATTTCACGAACCCACAAGGTCACAATATATCGAGTAAAACTAGTGTTCCAAACAACAAAAGGTAAAACAGATGGAGCTATCGTAGCCGACCACTACCTTTGGAATCGTTCCTTATTTTAGACCAATATTCCCGCAGTAGATTGCTAAAGCGTCTCTGCGCATCTTCTATATCGAATGTAAATAAGTAGTGTTAAAGGTCTCGACGGAAGGCAGATAGGGTGATTATATTATCTTAATTAGCCTCATGTCCAAAAACACTTTATTTGCCAGGATCTCTTAAATATTATGGAAGCTAGCAGTACCTCTATATCTCGTAAGAGAGAAAACAAGAAGTAAACAAATATCGTATGTAAACAAACCTTTTAATCAACTGCTAAAAGTACTCAAAATACCAGCTACCAACTTTGATACATTTTATGAATCGTTCTGATTACATAATGTTGAATTCTGAAACAGCTGTTTTTAATTTCCAACCCCAACACTTTATTACCTTTATATTTGTTATTTTAAATTTAGTTTTAACCCTTAGTTGGTAACATGTGAAAAATTGGCGCTTCCGGTAACTTCCATCTGTGAGACTATTACCAAATTTTGAATTTTATGTCACCTTAATGAGTATAGAATATCAATAGCTTAATGGAAATATTAGTACTGGTGTTTTTATTTAGTTTAAAAATATTTTGCTATAAAATATGTGAACAAATACAAAATAAAATATTGGTCTTTCACATTAAATAGTTTCTGAAGTTGATTATACTTACGTAGAAGTTACAAAGTTGTATAATACTTTTTCAAATGAAATAGCCTCTAAAGCTGACATTTGTTTTGAGAAATATCTGGGCCTCTATGCAGATGAGGTAAACCATTGCATACTTTCTACACACATTTTAAATATTTTCATGGAATACTCTAAGCAATTGGGTTTATAATACTTCACGCACGTGTATGACGTCATTGTATTAAGCGTGATGGGAGAATAACGACGTTTTTTCTCGTTTCTAGCTTGTCGTTTCTTACTATTTTGGCTGGAGAATCATCGCTATGCTCTTCACCCAGAATGTACGAAATGATTTCCCTGGTATCATCCAGTAAATTTCGAATCTGGAGCCAGATCTACCCTCTGATTAGATTTATTCCCATGAGTAGTAGGCAAGTACGGTTTTTGAAACAGCGAATCTCTGTTCCAAAATCCGTTCAATGCATTTTAAATGGAATAAAAATTGTTTCAGAATCCCTGACGGATTTTGGAACAGTCGTATCGTTGTTTTTGAAACAGCCTATACGAGAGGAAGGCAGCACAGCGATGCGCAGATGCCTGAAACATTGTTTCAGAATCCCTTGGGTGGATTTTGGAACAGTCGAATCGTTGTTGCTGTTTTTTTTGGAGTAGAAAAAAAACCTATGCTAGAGTAGGCGGGACGATATGTTTTTTCGGGTCGGAAAGTTTGGAAATGTGAATGAAGAGAATTGTGCTAATCTGTATGAAAATCATTGCAATGCTGGAGTGTGTAAATCGGTTTATGTGGGTAAGGAATGACATAAATATGTTAAAAAATAAGAATTATCATCATCTCTTAGGAAGTCGTATGCATGTGTGTATGATCATGAGAGATGGCAGTTGAAAAGATATGCTTCATGTACAATCCTCGCTTTGAAAAAGAAAAAAACTAAGATCGCCCTCCCCCCACAAACTGTCGTTCCCCGGTGCAAGAATCAACATGTTCAAATCATTTCCCATTCCATCCAAATTGCTCTTATAGCTTTATGAGCAATACGTGACCGAAAAAAGGTCAACAAAAAGGAGGTCATCAAGTTATACACGTGTACAGAGAACGTCCTCCTCCCCACCATCCCTACCTTGATGCAAGACTGAACATGTTTAAATCGTCTCCTATCCAGCCACGTCTGATGGGTGAAAGTATGATCGAATTGTGTGCACAGTTACTTGTGAGCCGTCAAGATGAACAGTGAAATAATCAAAAGTGCTATCGAGAGCGACAATGCATGCTGGGTGAATCTTGCCGATTACGAGAAGATGAAGCAACACTGTCTGGAAAAGCACGAGGAACATTGTAATGGTGATACGCATAGCATCATCTGCAAGGAACCTTCACAACATGACCAAATGACCACATTCTTTCGTTGTGGAGAATACTGCGATGTGTACCATAAGTTAAAGGGGTAAGTAAGATAATGCAAAAAATATATTTTTGACTGATATTACTATATGAGGTATCAGAACTAAAACAATACAAACTGTGTAATTGCAGAATGTATGAAGGTGAGGATGTGCCACCCTATCAGGATGTGGATCGTTCGAAGCCTGTGCCTGAAAGAACCGTGCAGCCCATGGACGAGAAAGAATGTGTAGAAGAAGAAGAAGAAGAAGAAGGCAGGTTAGTACAAATAAACAAGACGGACATAGTGGCAAAAGAGCAAGCTATGTTTTATTTTTCATTTTTAATCGTCTGTACATATGTCTCCAGGTCCGATAAGAAGCCTGATAAGAAGAGGAGCAAACCGAAGATCGTCAGCAAGAAGAAGGTGAACGACGCTGCTCTGGATAATATTATAGTACTTATCTTCGATGCCATTCCAGAAAAGCCCTTGAAAGATGAATCCAAATAGCGTGTATATGCTTGACAACATCTCCATCAGTGTGAACTGTCATGTGAATGTAGGGCTCCACTACGAACTCCCCACCCTATACATCATAGCAGCTGACGAGACATTCGTATACATAACAAAAGAAGACTGGGTGATAATACTTGAAAATATGTCAGTGATTGAAACATATCTTAGACACGGTAAGCTCCCAAGTGTTTCATACAGTGAAAATATAATATATGGTTATAATATAATATTGCATATGAATAAAATCAGTGAAATAGTTTTGAGAAATACTTGTCTAAACGAAAATATTATAAATCTAGACACAGCTGCAATAGTTGGACTCAAGAGACTAATTCCATACATTGAAAGACATTTATTTCAATTGCATGAAGCTCATAAATCAGGCTGTTCATATGACATTTCAGGTAGGAGTATCAGGAAAAAGGTTAAGGAGATGTATGCTAAAATCAATAAAAAGATCATATAATTGGTAATGTATTTTTTATTGACAGTTAAAGAAAGAAAATAAAACATTTTTCCTATATGATAGATTGAACAACATGAGTTAGAGGTTTGTAAGTGAACAATTTGTCATGAATAATTAAACAAAAAAATGATGTTTGTGGAGGAAAGTTTGCTGATGCTTGAACTTCTAGTCTGATGTTAACTGCCCCAGTAACTGTCTCCTCAGCTTGGTGAGAGCAGTCAATAACAAATAGCGGTGCATATTTCAGAAAGTCACTCCTCTTCAAAAGGGGATAATTCTCCTTACCGTAGTAAGAGTATTGAAATTTAGAATACTGATCATATAGAGAAGCAAACTTTGAATTTGTGAAATCCAAATTCATGTCATGATAGGGATAACATTCACTGTTGAGATAAAGTTTCAGGTTTGTGATATTACAATGATCAAAGAGAGAGCTATCTTTAGCGAGGTAATTTAATCTGTCGATTTGTGCGCCAATTATGACAAATCGAGGTTTCTCAAGCTTTGTTGTTGTTGCAACGTTCCAAGTGAAAGCTTTAGTCTGTGGTACTGCAGGTTGAGTATGAAGGTCCATCGTTCGAAAGGCCACGTGTAGAGGCTGATCCGACTTGACGAGTTTAAGTTTCTCCACTCTCTCGGCATCGGAAAGTCGCAGCACTGGCATCCTCCATTCGATCCTGGTTAGTTTAATAACAGTCGGTTCATTGCCCACTATACAATTATTAGAATTTTTCGATCTAATGAGAACAAGTTCAAACTTGCTATTAAGTATGACTTCCCTGTGATCATCGGCAAAACCCAAGAGCATCGAAAGAGGGACGATAGCGTTGAAGATACCATTCGATGCGTTCACGATGTCAACATCGTCTCCAGGATGGGTCCATCCTGCGTTCTGCAAACGATTGGAATCCAGAATGTTGAGAGCTGCATAGTTGCGCATGGTTGAAGAAATGCCAGGATTTCTAGTTCTATCAATAGTAGTACCATTCATATCCAATCGAATTTCATCAAACAGAAACGCCATGGCATTGTTGCTCAGCTTTGAAGAAGAGGGTCCTCCTTCAGGCTTAGCAAGAGTTCCCTCTATGTACAAATAACTTCTGCTAGGAAGCGTGTACAAATCTTCAGCTTGGCAAGGTATTCTAATTTCATCATTCGCTTCAAGGGCTGATGTGTTGTAAGGTAAGAATATGTGTTCCTCCCCTTTACTAATCTTATCGTCAAATGCTGGAACTCCCGTCACATCTAAAACATCCATTACAGAACCTTGAAGCCTAACCTCTCGAGGAACTTCCGATTAGATGATGTTAGCAGTTTGCGTGCTGAAGAGCGAGTAGGCTTCATCCTCGAGATAAGCTTTTTATTATAGCAAGATCTCTTAAAATTCAGTCCCATTCCGTCTTTTGTGTAGTCTCACGGTAATAGTCTCGTTTCTAAAGTCGAGGGTATCACCGTTCTGATCTACCACTCGAATGTTGAGATGATCAATGAGATTTGTATCAATGATTGGTAGATATATAGGATTGGATGGTTCCTGCGAGATGTGGTAGCCTGGGGGGACAGATGGGAAGAATTCGTAAAGAGAGTGACCGCTTTTGCCGTCGATGAAGGAACCGCTTGCAAGGCTACACTCGATGCGTATTATGCTAACCTTAAAGATGTTCACCAGTTCATCAGACTCTGTCAGAATATGAGGCTCCACCATTCGTCCCCCGGTGAAACCGAGAATAGAACCGATCGATTTCTCTTGAGTAAAATCGATAGCGTAAGGGCATCGAATCTCTGCTTTCATAGTGTTATTGTTGGGGCGTAGAATGAAGTCATCGCCGACCTCCAGCCTTTCCTTGAGTAAACTGTTTATATCATCCAGTTCGTACGTGCCAGGCGGAATCATTATGGTCTCCAGCCTTCCATCGCGAACAAAATGAAAACGGTTATTACTCTGATCAATATTTGGTATCGAGTAAAATGTCTCAAAATTCAAAAGAGCAATCTCATAAACACCATCAGGATCTAGATGGAGTGGCGGATTTAGAAAAGTAGAGAGGCTGGAATCAGAACCGCTCACAGTGATAGTATAACTCATTTTGACCATGCAAACACTGTAGCTAAAGCGTTTTATGAGAGAAACTGCAAGCACAAGTGACCACAAATTACAGAATCGAAATCTTGATACCTTTGTCTGTTATACATGATTCTGACTCCTGCGAGATATGACTCAATCTCCGCCGGAGGCTTCAGATTGCCGAAACTATCAAAATAAAATGCTAAATTTCCATCCTTGCGTATGGCAACCCAGTGAGTTCCCGGATTATACGAAGTGTCCAAGTTAATGACAATCCTCTCTGTATGTCTAGGTATAGCAGGTAGTTTATCTAGCATGTACACGCCTCTAAAGTTGGGAATACGTAGACGTTTAGCATAGGCTTCAATCTCTGCTCCGCTTAACGCTTTTTCCGGGATATGTACAGGCCTCGCCCCGAGTTTTTTGGACGCAAATAGAGTCCTTTACCCATCCTCTTCTTCTTCAGTTGCCTGCGTCCGTGCTTAAGACCTCTACCCTTTGCTGAAGCCTCCATCTGCTGATGGTGACGAATCATCTCGTTCAGCTGCTTATCTGCAGCGCGTTTCTTATTCACAGATGTAGCGATCTGAGCAGCACCCCCGGCCAGGCTACCCGCTGCACCCAAGGCAGCCAGCAGTGGGATTAAGGGTAAAAACCCTCCCCTAGCGGCTGGCGGCAGTGTCCTCTTTTGACGCTTACGCAAACCTGCACCTAAGGCTAGCTTTCCCTTCATGATGGCGGTTACAAATCGAGCAGCAAGCTTTTCGCCCAAAGAAGCGTCAGCGGAATGTGCGCGCTTCCAAGCTTTCTCTAGAAGAACCTTATCAGCCGAATGTCTCGAACCGGTGTCCCGATGTGTAGCGTAGGCCAAGTCGTGCTCGCGGCAGGCGGTGTCCAGTCCGTTAAGGGGTTCGACGCCTTGTTGTAAACGCTTTTGTAGTTTTGTTCCAGGACCGCAGAATCTGTACCCTGGCAAATGAGCCTCAAAAGGAAGAGAGTTAATTAATGAATTAATTATTCCAGAACCTTTTTTGCTAGACTTCCGAACTCGTCCAGAGTTCATCGTATACTATGAAATAAAAATCAATAGATATGGCTTATAACCTTAGTTGCAAGATGGAAGTAGTGAAGCAAAAGTGTTCGCTGCCTATACAAGTCCTGGATTTTGACGATGACATCCGCGTCGGAAGACATGGATCTCTCTTCCCGAGCAGCGTCAGAGCTCTCATACTGGGAAGCTCCAATGCCGGGAAGACGAACGTGCTACTCAATCTGTTAATCCACGAGAATGGTCTAAGGTTTGAAAATCTCTACATTTACTCGAAATCGTTACATCAATCGAAATATCAATATCTGCTCAAAGTACTGAAAACCATACCCGATATAGGAGTATATACTTTTGAGGACGGCGAAAAAGTGCTCCCGACCTCTGACGCTAAGGAAAATTCGATATTTGTATTCGATGATGTCATCAATGAGAAACAGGGTAAGATAGCATCGTATTACAGCATGGGTAGACATCGTAACGTCGATGCAGTATACCTGGCACAGTCATATGCAAAAGTACCCAAACACTTAATTAGGGATAATGCAAATATGATAGTACTCTTCAGACAGGACAATCTCAACTTAAAGCATATATATGATGATTACGTAAATACTGATATGAATTATACAGAATTTAAAGAGCTGTGTAAGCAAGTGTGGGAGAGTAATCAGGGATCGAACACGAGACCTTTCGTTGTTATAGTACCTGAATTTCCTTTGAATGAAGGACGATACCGACACGGTTTTGACGTCTTTATCAGAGTGAATAAATAAGCTGCATCATTCATTCCAGCTATGAGTATCGATAGATTCGGATCTAGGAGAATCATACCCTCTAGGGGTGTGCTTAACCGCTATATCGTAAGTCGAGATGGCTCGGGAAACTATCAGTTCAGTAAGAAACGATTGTGCAACATCCAGGATCCTGAAGAAGCCGCTGATGCAACGACTAAACACTATGTGGATACGCTTACGGCTGTCATTGAAACTCGGATGCAAACTTTCGCCGAAAAGACTTCATATCAGCACATGGGTGACTTTGAAGCTATGCTTAGGAACCATGTGCAAACCTCACTCGATGCACAATATGAAAACCTAATGCAATTTCTAAGTAAATATGCATTCAAACGTGATGCCGAAAACAATGTTATTCTGGACACGATAAGAATGAAGGTACCACTGCCTCCAATTGACGACGACGATGTTCCAAATAAAAAATACATGCTAGATTATATACATGCAAGAACGCCCATTCAGGATTCGAACGGTAATGTTTCTTTTCAAAAGAAACGAATCAGGGAGGTAGCAGATCCTGTGGACGATAGCGACGCAGCAACCAAAAAATTTGTTAAACAATTTGTTGTAAAGAAACAAAATGAATCACAGCCTGCATTAAACAGAGCTCTATCTTCCATGGCTAATGATATTGCTTCGGCAGTAGACAAAAATATCTAGTCTCTAGTAAATCGCCAGTCCTCCCTGGATAAATACATAACCTCGACAATGGATAGTGTCAGTGTGCTTAAATCGCAAGTGAATGTTATAAATGCTATTTTAGACCAAATGAGGGGACAGCTCATTATTAAACTGCAAACGAAACCATACAGAGGAATTTCGCAAAGATACACCTTAACATCAGGACTTGAATACTACAAGTCTTCTGTAAATGGAGAGGTGATCGACTGCAGTATGATATCTCCACCCCATCCCTATACGAGATCAGATACGATATTTTCAATAAACGATGAAATTATTGAGAGTTATCCAGCACCCATTCAGATAGGTGATAAATTAACCTTCACCGCTCTACCCAATCGTGCAAAAGATGGGCATATTCTAAGTATTGAGCTGAAAATTTCCTATAAATTGACATCACATATTTAAATATTCATTCAATATAAAGATGGATGCTGAAGGTATCAGACTCAAACAATCCATCGCCCGACACAGTAAGGCAATAAGGGAAAAGTTACGTTCCCTAAAGGGTCTCAAGTTCGAAACTCAGCGTATAATGTCCGAGGTGCTACAGCCTGTAACCGATCCTCTAAATAATATAATCAAGAATCAGGAGAAGCAAAATCCTAAAGAAGAAGAAGAAGATGATGATGATGCTGCTGATTATGACGATGACGATCTCTCAAAGTATTTGCAGAAGGTTCGTACAGCTAGCGCCAGCGATATGGATGCCACCTATGGTGTACGCTACGAAGATGGTGATTATAAGTTAGGTAATAAAAGAATTATATTTGTAGACGACACTATTCAAATAGGAGAAGAGACCTATAAGGCTAGCCCTGGGCTGTACGAGTTGTTATTCAAGCGAGTACCTCGAAGTTCAGCGTATACTGAAGATGATCTGGATACATATTCAGAGATTTTGAAAAAAAACTCTAGTTCACAGACAGGGATACAACAGAAGCGGTCGACTGAGATCGAGCAAGGGATATAAATATAAAAATATAATACGAGGTCTAATTGCTAGTAGGACTGGATCGGGTCTCAAATGGAAGGAACACGTGCCTGATAGGGGTCTGGATTATGTGTACTGGTCTGACCCTAACATTCTGGTCAATAGACTCAAATTACTTATCGCATCGCAGCAGGCTGGAAATTTAAATCATTCATCTGAAATTCAAGAGATCGTCACGGAATTGAAAACCACAAAAGTAATAGCATGATCAGACGAAACATCGCTGGCGAGTTACATTCCCCTGCCAGACGGAGGTTCCTTCGCAGAAAAATAATTAGCAAAGGTCTTAATGACTTATTGCAAATAGATCTTATAGAAATGATTCCATATGCAAAAGAAAATAGGAACTATAAGTACATTCTTATTGCCATTAATTTTTATTCAAAAATGGCTTATGCAAGACCTCTGAAGGACAAGAGTGGGATTAATGTTACAAAAGCAATGAGTAATATATTAGCTCAATTGGATTCGGCACCAAAGAATATCCAATCGGATAATGGCAAAGAATTTTACAATAGACACTTCACGCAATTAATGGCTAAACATAGAATTAATCATTATAGTACATTCAGTGTCATAAAGGCTGCTGCTGTCGAGCGTTTAATACGAACACTTAAAGGTATGATGCATAGAGAATTTTTGGCTAGAGGTTCTCATAAATGGCTTGATCTCCTACCGGGAATCATAAATACCTACAACAATACCTACCATTCGACGATCAGAATGCGATCTGTCGACGTCAGCAACAATGATCTGCTCCTCACCGTGTATCGTCGTGACAATTTCGGTAAAGAGAAGCGGAATGCCAAGAAATTCAACATCGGAGATTATGTCAGAATATCTAGACATAAGGGCTTACTGGAGAAAGGGTACACACCCAATTGGAGCACTGAAATATTTCGTATTATTAGGATAAGGAATACAATTCCGGTTACTTATGTTCTTCAGGACAGTGATGGAGTGGAAATACAGGGAGGAGTTTATGGTCATGAATTATTAAAAACTCAGTACCCTGATACCTATCTGATTGAAAAAGTCGTGCGCCGACGTGGGAATAAGTTACTTGTTAAGTGGTTAGGTTTTCCTAAAGCTGAGTGGATAGAACACGATGCTGTAGTGTAGCTGCAATAAAAAAAGCTGTGAAAAAATGAAGGATTTCGGGATGTGTTTGTATATTTGATCTTTGGGATGAAATAAAAAGAAACGTTATTCAAATAAACCTCAGTTTTATTATTTTTTTTACCCCCCCACATTCCCAACCATCATGTTATTTTTATCCATATTCCCATCCACCATCAATCACGTCGTGAAATATTAATTACAATCACCATGTATTGCTATACATCCCACAGCCACATAGAAACATTAATCTAAAGTTTATACTGTTACAAGATATAATGTATACAAACGAAAGTACTTATAAATGTTTTTTTTTAGTATCAAATTCAGACATGTAAGAGCCCATATTAGGCAGAGACTTTTAACTATGGGAACACAGCTTCTCAGTGTTCAAAACTGTTTCACTTTTAGCATGGCATCAAATCTTTGCATCAATGGCATCAAATTTTATCCATATTCCCATCCAACATCAATCACATCGTGAAATATTAATTACAATCACCATGTATTGCTATACATCCCACAGCCACATAAAAACATTAATCTAAAGTTTATACTGTTACAAGATATAATGTATACAAACGAAAGTACTTATAAATGTTTTTTTTTTTTAGTATCAAATTCAGACATGTAAGAGCCCATATTAGGCAGAGACTTTTAACTATGGGAACACAGCTTCTCAGTGTTCAAAACTGTTTCACTTTTAGCATGGCATCAAATCTTTGCATCAATGGCATCAAATTTTATCCATATTCCCATCCAACATCAATCACATCGTGAAATATTAATTACAATCATCATGTATTGCTATACATCCCACAGCCACATAAAAACATTAATCTAAAGTTTATACTGTTACAAGATATAATGTATATAAACGAAAGTACTTATAAATGTTTTTTTGAGTATAAAATTCTGACATGTAAGAGCCCATATTAGGCAGAGACTTTTAACTATGGGAACACGGCTTCTCAATGTTCAAAACTGTTTCACTTTTAGCATGGCATCAAATCTTGAAAACATAACTATGACATGCAGCATCCATGCGTTAAATGTGAAAAGAACAGAGAAAATATTTCTTTCTCTCTTTCTTTATTTTAAATCCACCCTCCCCTCTAGCATCTTTTGTTTGATGCATAAAAAGCTACACTTATTTAAGTTTTTTTTACAAAAATTCAATTTTTCACTGAATGTGCACAATTTTTTTTACAAATTCACACAGGCACACACATACAGGTACATTACAATATCTCAGTCATGAGCAGATGAAAAAGGAGTTTAATAAAGTTAAATGAAATTGTTTAAGCATGTAACATACATTTATTCCCCTGAATATGTCAGCATCTTTCACTTAAGAGTAAATATTTCCCTCTCTCCCCTCAACATGACAATGTATATTTAAGCTGCACAAAAATTTCAATGGCTATAAACATTTTCTTCAAAAATAATCTCCCTTTTAATTTCAATGGTTATAAGCATTTTTTCAAAAATAATCCCCCTTTTTTTACATTAAATATCTTGTTTCTTTATTTCTTTTTTTTAACTTAATACTCTCAGTCATGCTCAGAGGAAAAGGTATTTGTGTCAATTCCAAGCTAAAGTTGAATGAGATTGTTTGAGCATATAACGCTTCGTGTCTAAGCCTCTCAGAGCCACTTTATTCATTTCTACCGTGTGAACGTCATGTTTATAACTCCTGAAAGACACTTGTTTAGAGAAATGTGTTGCATTCATGTCGTGCAGGCATGACAAATAATCTTCAAATGTGATTGAGCGCATTCCCATTTTTGAAATTCCTTTTGATTTTTTAACAAGCTGACCGTCATAACGAGAAGCATATAATTTTGATCGTAACCCTGCATATTCAGTCATTACTCTACCGGAGAGTTCATCCTTAAAAAGTCCGGGCACTTTTTTGTTTACCAAAGGTATTGCATATACGTTATCAGACGGGTAATTTGATGTATCAAAATACTGTATGTGAGTTTTGATAAATTCATAGATATCAGTACTTGTTTCAAAAAGAAATGCATCTGTGTCCATATAATTCAAAGTTAAATCATTTAAGTTCTTTTTCAGAACGTTATAATAAAAGTCATACATGATAAATTTGGATAAGTCAAGAATCGCCTGACCGATGTATATAGGCTTACACATATGAATTTCCTCTCTTAATAACTCGATTCCGACAAGATTTTCATCAAAAATTATATAACGTTGAAATGTTTGGCGCGATATGAGCTTTAACGCCTGTTT
This sequence comes from Mantis religiosa, assembly GCA_030765055.1. Taxonomy (NCBI): domain Eukaryota; kingdom Metazoa; phylum Arthropoda; class Insecta; order Mantodea; family Mantidae; genus Mantis; species Mantis religiosa. The sequence continues at coordinate 119,042,412 of CM060950.1, forward strand.
CCAGCTCGTAACGAGCTTGAAGTCCTTATAAGAACGGACATTCTCCATAAATTTCCCATAAACACAATTGCTCATTTTTTTCCATAGATTCTGACCAAATTTAGACTTTTCCTCGGCTCGTTTTTTAGCATTTAGATCAATATACTTTTTCAACCAATGTGATTGCCTATAAGCTACCGCTCTATGTATGCATTTCAATTTCAAACCCAACTGTATGCACTGTTGCAGATTGCGGTAATGTATAATGTATTTCTCTTTATCCGACAGTGTAGCTAGCAACTTTTTATGTTTATCATTGGGAGGAATCTCACTCCTCGGACATAGTGGTAGATCGTTATGTGCATCGTGAATTTCTTTAGGATATTCCAGATCGACCTCTAATACATATCCTATTTCAGCGTCTTCCGGTATTTTTAAGAAATCGATCTCGTTAATTTCTACCTCAGTTAACCATTTAAGTTCGCCATAAGGGATATTTTCATGTCCCATAATAGAACCATAAAGTGAATTTGCATCTGTATAAAATAAATATTTAGACGGTAAAGACTGATTATAATTAGTCATATACTTGTTATTTGCCTTAGAGTAACGTTTAGACACTGTACATAATCCTCCCCTTATGCCAGATTCGAAAAATTCCATCATCTCTCTATCGGTAATTAGTGATATTTGAATGCCTGTCGTCTTAAGCATCGCATCGAATGCCAATCCTGGTATGGTATAATATTGACAAGGGTCCAGCTCGTATAAATTTAGACATAACGCTCTGAATTGTTGAAAAATGTCTGCGAGCAATAACGTGTCAGTTTTAAGATATAAATCACTATATTCTCCTAAAGTTTGGATATTGAATGTTCTCCATACTGTTTGAGCGTGCAAGTAATCTTCATGACTTATGTCGTCAAAGAATATTTCATCCGGTAATGCATTTTCATCCATTTCTCTATACAATCTAGATAAGTGTATGGAAAAATACCCTTCCGCGTCATCAACTCTCGATGTATAGGATTTTTGTATTCTTCATTAATAATTTTAAAGTTCTCGGGGTTTAGCATGTCAGCTAAGGTGCTCAATTTATCATCTAAGAATCTATAACTGTCAAGAAATCTGAAATATATGGTTTTCCCACCTGAGGTATATCTCTTACTGAACGAAAGATAGTTCTCAGATGTCTGCGAGATGCATGTTATAGGCTCTTGATCGTAAGCTAGATTTTTTACAAGAAAATGAGCATCATAATTTGATAGACAATGGAAAATAATTGGAATGAAGTTTGGTAGTTTTCTGTTCAAGTTACAAGAATTGTGAGCTGCCCCTAAATATTTACCCGAAATGTGACAGTGATCTCTGACTTTTGTCACATTAGTCTCAAAGTCATGTTTACATAGGTAACACAGATTTGCATTTTGAAAATTGGTTTCATCCTCATCGGACATATTCAGTTCTTTTTTATGTGAATATACCTCCATGACATCATCGGCAATTACAGTAAGTTCCTTGAAAAAATCTTGAATCGCATTGGGACCTCTAAAAATTTTGAATTTTGATAAGGAATCATCATACTCGCATACTAATTTTAGCGATATTGAAATCGCTTCATGTCTCTGCACCGTTCTTGTCCAACTGCTGTCATCAGATGGCTGACATGAGTGAACCTTTTTAAGTATTGATTCGATATCAGCGTAAATGATGAATGGAACCGCTGTACACTTGGAATATGCATTGAATTCAATTTTGTCATTTACACCTATTTCAGGCATAGTTAAAACTTGAGATTTCTCGCATTTAAGTTTATGTTTGGCTAAATTTGTCTCATTTGAAAAATTCCTCAAACAGCTTTCACATATACACATTTTCTGTTTGCTTTTATTTATCTGTTTAGACAACAGTCGGGATATATCATTTATTAAACAATAGTGTGATTTGCTATCATTGCCTATTCTTAACAGGTTTACATGATGTTTTTTTATTTCTCTGGTATGATAGAGCAAAGTTATTGAATGGTCGTCTAGGCCGTATACTGTAATAGATATATTTTGATTCTGCTTTTCGAATTTTTCAATATCATCAAGAGATACAGGAAATGTTATTCCACTGAAATCAAATTCTTTAAACATGTTATACTTAGAGTAAGATCTAACTATATGTTTATTAGTCTTTGCAGGATATTTAGATGCAAGCAGACAATAGCCGAAACATTTGTTATCTTCATTTTTTATATTAGTTACCGCCTTTTTGTTCTTTATGTATTCCGGAAGCTTTGTATAACATCCTGCATTTAAAGGATCATATTGACAGGCATTTAGCACTAACGAGCTTATCTGATATAGAGATTTGGAACTACTTTTTGATTCGAATGTATCGATACTTGAAGGAATAGGTTCTTTAAGTTTACTCTCATACCATTCAGTAATATCTGTACTCTTTAATATAGCTTCCATTTTGCTATGAAAATTAAATGATTCAATTTTTTCATCATCAGGAGTCTGTATTATATACTGGCATACTAACGTACCACAAAATTTTATTCCCGAAGTGTATCGTGTCAGATTATTCCTAATTTCATTGGTAACTAGAGCCTTACATTCATTCAAAAATAACTCAGGATCTATCATATTCAATGTATTGTTTGTCTGACTTGTGTAAATGCGATTTTTAAATGCTGATTCTATAATGTTACATGTCAAATCCTTTTTTCTCTGCTCACTCACCGATTCCATTTTAGATATCTTTGTAGAGGTCCCATCGGTTTCCAAGGATTTTCTCTTCATTCCAGACATAACAGGAGCCTGCGTAACACTGTCTGAAATAATACAAATCTTATTAGTATATTCCGACACTACTAGCCACTATAATCTGAAAAGAAAAGCGTGTTACGAATTAACATGTCTTTTTATTTTTAAGCTGGAATATATATGATATGCGTGCATTATGACTTTTTCTAAACACATTTATTATCCTGCCTATTAGGTAAAGAGAAGCGAATTATGCAGTAACATGTCTTGTTTCTTATGCTGAAATATATAAGGTATGCATGCATTATAACTTTTTAATAATTTTTTATGGTAAAATAAATTTGTAAAGTTAAAATTATACTTCACATATTATATACGGTGTATGTTTTATCAATGCATATAAGAAAACAATCTAATGTTTTTAACAACAATAACATCAACAACAATAATAATAAACAGAAATAATAGTAATGATAATAATATAAATAATAACCAATATTAATAATAAATCTCAATAGAAAGTTTTTCTACGATTGTGCTCATTACAGACATCAAAATTTAAACATGTTTATATGTAATGTTGATTATGACTTCTATTTTCTAACTGTATGTGTTTTTAAGTACAAAATTATTGTTTTTTATATACTATGTATTAAGATGATTTATATAAGACTGAATGAAAGCAAGATACTTTTATTTTTAAAAAAAGTAATAATGTGAAAAAGATAACGTTATTTTTTAAAAAAAAAACAATAAATAAGTAGATTTATAATTTATGTCTTACCTTGACGGTCTGATGGTACTGCTGTGACGCTGTGTGAAACTCCTCCGTCTGACTTTACTGAGATGTCTGAAATAATAAAATGCATTATTAGAAATTTTGAACAATGGTTTTTACAGGTGTTGTATATAAAACTGCTTCTTTTCATAACACATACCTTTGCTTGTAAAAAAGTAATCCTGTGCCTCTTGTATCCCGTGGATAGGGCCTCTTGCCCCATATAGACCAATTGAACACCTCCCTCATTTATTGTCTTCTTCTGAACATCAGTCATATTCTTAAAGCGTTCCGGTAGAAATATTTGGAATTCGTCTAGCTCTAAGACGATCCTGTCTCCATATTTGGTCGCTACTGTTTTCAGTGACTTGATTTGAAATGGCGTATTTTGATCCACTTCCCTCAGCTTTCTTGTTGGAAGAATCTTACATCCTCCCGCCAATTCATTTAATTCTTGCATGAGTTGATCTGTAACATAACGATTTAAAACAAACTCTTTTAGTCTAGAATATATATATATATATATATATATGTACAGTCCAATTTACAGATATTAAGAACATATTTTTGAAGACTTCGAATACTGATATATGTGGTTAAACATGTTTCACGTTCAATGATTGACAAAAAATAATTGAAAGTGTTCCATTTATATAGATCAAACTAAGTTGGTAATTTCGATCATAATTGAAACGTTTAAACTTACAAAAAACGAGATAAAGAATTTCAACTATTAACACTTTTTTCACGAAACACATGCATGAATAAGCTAATATAGAAGGGAAACAGAACGTATATGTTTTTGAAAAAAAGCAAGCTATTATAATATTGAAAAAAGATGATATACATACAAAATGATTATACTTCTCAAACACATAACATATTCAAGTACTTACCAGCCATTGCTCGTTCCTTCCGTGTATATCTGCAGTCACAGTTGAATTAGATGTTTCATTTCAGTCGAGGCTTCTTTTATACTATCAAGAACATGAAAACACACACGCAGATCAGATTTACAGGATTTAACAAGTTAAATCCCCCCACTACCTACGGAACTAGCCTTGACACACTTGAAACTACTCCGCCCATAGTTTAAGAGTCTCTACCTACTAATGCTCTTACATTTCAAAATTTGATACTAAAGTCTAAAGTACTAAGACCAGCGTCTTTATACTCAAAAGTCTTTTCCATATGGAGGCGGGAACTTCCACCCCACCATACAGAAAAACTTTCTCTATGCGCACGCATATCTATTTCTATTGGATAATTCTTTTTTTGTACTTATACACATTACCTTCTTCAAGGTACTTCAGCTAGATTGCAGGGGGGGGGCAACTCGCTTTAACTGTAAATGTACTTTTTTTATAATTGTTTTTAAATGCGATTCGAAATAGTGGACCCCATTCTCTAAAAAATGCAACGCCTTAATAATTTCCTCATTCCATCGTATAGATAGGAGGATACGCCCTCTATAATGTTCTTCCTTACAGCCGAAAGTTAATTATATACATGAGATTCAAGAGGATACGCCTACAAACTTTCTCAGGAAGAACCATGTCCGGAGGGAGGTCAACTCGCCTTAACTTGAAATGTACCCTTTTTCTATTTTGTTTTTTTTAAACATGACTCGAAAGAGTGGACACATTCTCAGCCCATCGTTAGGATCGACAGATCCGCCTTCCATAAATGTTTCTCCTTACATCCGAAAGTTAATTATATACATGAGATTTTAGAGGAGAACCATGCCCCGTCCTCGACAGAAAGTTATAAATCATCGATATTTATCATCCTGCTAGCCTTTTTTCTCACCGTACAACTTAACATGTATACAAGATAGATAAGAGGAGCTTCATTTAACACTCTGGACATGTCCAGAGAGAAATGTACTTGACCTCAAAACGAAAGTATACACACACCTGCTCATCCTTCGTCAAAATGTAAAAGTCATGACATACAATAATAACCATTAGCATTAATTTCCTATAACATTGGGGCGTATCCTGCTCACACACGTACACAACGGTTCACTAAGACCCCTTTTCCACCGCGCAACATCACTTCCGCCTAACTCATGCATAGGGTGTTTCAAAAACAACGATACGACTGTTCCAAAATCTGTCAGGGTTTCTGGAACAATATTTATTCCATTTAAAATGCATTGAACGGATTTTGGAACAGAGATTCGCTGTTTCAAAAACCGTACTTGCCTACTACTCCCATGCTCTTCGTGAACTCAAATCTTTACATCTTACTTTGGTGGAGATATGTAACATAGGCATTAGCGCATCTCACTGATATTATAAAGTAAAATATTGCGAGTGGTCATCTCCTTGTTCTTCGGATAGCTGAGTAGTTGCCACACTTCATGTCTGGAGTATCTACTACAGATTTTGTGGCATTATATGAAACAGTTCATCCTGCCGTGATAAATTCTGTCAATTTCGGTGTCATCACTTTTCCTATTATGAATAGAGTCAACACCGCCCTCTTCACTCTCTGATATGCTGGAAATCTATTTCCGAATCTCTAATGCTCTGAATGTAATACGTGATATTCTTCAGGAACGTAAGAATCCTCTGAATGAGAGTCATCATCCCTCTCATTGAGCTGCTCTAAAGCCAATTGCACCACTTTTCTGCTTCTTTATGACACGTGAGGTATCCCTCCACTAGTAGCCATCTATATACAATTACATATTTTAAAAGTAATATATATAACACAAGAAAACTTACTTGTTTAAAGTAATATCCGTCTGCCAGATGGAGACAGGAACCCTACTTTTACAGCAATATCCGCCTGTGAAACGTAGTGGGTGACGCGTGTGCGCAAGTAAAACAATACCTTCGTGGAAATAAAACAATGATGCTCGCGCAATACAAAGTTCAACTCACAAATGAAGTATAACTGGAATATCAGATCAAATTAGCAACGCACGTGTGTCAACTATACGTTGAGAAATTTTATACCCGCCTCAGAGACGGATGTTACCAACTAAGGGTTAAAAGTTTATGAAGAAATCGCTATGAATTACTGTGCATCACGTAACAGCTGATAGTAAACCTCTCCCATTTTGGAGGCTCTAATACACAAAATGTACCTACTAGCGAGTCTTGTAATATCGTTACATCCTTAATGTCAGTATTCAGATAGTATGCTTAATGCGACACATATTAATGTAGATGTTTAGTACTGTTGCACGAATGTTGTTGCCATTGTCGCTATGGCTAGACTATACCAATTACCATAGCAAATAATTTTATGGGTTTGAATTAATAATAGTTCACGGTATTTGTATTACAACCTAATGAATGCAAATATTTTTCAAGAAATCCTGACAGTTATTTTCGGTATGGACATTTTGTGTTCGGAGATATTCCAAAAGCGGTGGAATATTTTGGATCATTTTAAGAGGACGCAGGAGAGACAATTGCAAACTTTAAATGTGTTTGACCAAAGTAATTTCGTTATTGTTTATAACAAATCAACTTATCAACTGTAACAATTACTTTCCAAATCAAATGTTTTTGATAATCTAATATATTACGATAGACCGCGCCGTGGCCGAGCATTCTCACCAAGGCGGACCGGAAGCGATCCCAGGAGATCGCAAGTGAGATTTGTGGTGCACAACACTTTGCTGGGGCGGATTTTATCCTGAATCTCCGGTTTCCCCCACCATCATCCCACCAATTGTTCCATTATCATGTTTCCCTGCATCCACTTCGCCCTCATACCGCTCACCTAATTATCTGACTCTCATACCAGGCATTGGGCTGATCACCCATCCTGCATGTATCTATCTGATCCAGAGTTACGGTTCCTCAACCCGACGCCTAATGGCATAAGAGGTTGAGGACCAAGAATCCCCTAACACCACGTTTCTGTTATCACTAGGGAAGTTAAAGAAAAATATATTACGATAGTGAAAAGTGACTATAAAATGATGAAATCTGTCTTTTTTTAAATTCAGTTTTCAAATATCTTTGCTTATGCAAAATGCGTGAATCAATAACATAGACAGCCTACTACGTTACATTCGCATTTGTAGGTAGCTTATAATTGGCGTTAATATTTAAACAAATGTATTAAAAGTTTCAGAATTATCTGCAATATTAGAGCTAAAGTTAATTTGATTAATAATAGCTTTTGAAAACATGTTTCTAAGTCAAACTAAGCCAGTTGACTCTCTAATTAAACAAAGTATATTTAAAGACAGGTATATGCTCATACTTTAAGGTTATGTAGCTGCTGCAGAACTGAGTGGGTTTAATAGTTATTTAAGATTATTTTGTGTAACTATGCTAGATTTATCGTATTTATTATTTCACAAAATATCTTCCATCACAATATGAAGATGCATTAATTAGTTCTTATTCTGTAACTGCGTAGCTAAGTCCCAAATTTCAGTAACAGATATGTTGCTTTGCTTTGAGTTATATGAAGTATAGCTAGCATGCTAGTATCTACTAAACTACCACATCTGCAGAGCAACAACAGCTTCTGTGGCCTATAAATATCCAGGAAGCATGAACAATTAACTACTGTCTCGCCTAAATGAGCTTCCATTAACATTTGGAATTGCATAGATAGATATTTATTTTCACTCAATGAATACAAATTTATACAATAGCAATTTACCACTTTTTAATAAACAACTCTTAAACTATAAATTATATTTTGCTTATATTTTAAGTCTTCCCTAAGTTACTGATCCTTCTAGGGCCCATATACTCAAACATTGTGGTTGTCGAGCTATTGGACCCTGGTTACTATTTCCATTTCCTTTCTTTCTTGAGATTAAATCGCACTACTGAGTATCTCTTTAAGCCTAAACCAGATTACCTAACCTATAATTTAGTAACGTAAGGCTTGATTATCTCAATTGACACTCAAATCCTAACAGCACTTCGGTATTATGCAACAGGAGCATATCAAGACAACACTGCTGACCTGCACGATATTATTATGTGTTTCAAATGGGAAGGGTTCTGGAGTCCAGCTAACCAGATGCCGTATCACACTCAGCGTTGCCACTTGTTACCCCACTCCTTTTATATTTCCCTCTATCTAGCACACTCATACAACATGCAGGTCTGCTTGGCGCTAGATGTAAGGGTAAGCGAATTATATTTTACAAACTTTTACAATGATGCAGTTGCCAAAATCAAAATTTGAAAAAGTATTTTTGCAAATTATGTATATTTTTAAATTATTACCTATAATTATAGTTTATGAATTACCTGCAATTCTAATCCAAATGCGGGACACACTTGTTTTACTTAATACCTACACCACACGTTTCAGCAGTAAGCCGTTAAACATTTTTGAAATCGAGCTGATATCTATATTCCTCATTGCCAAATTTTTTGAAGAACGTGTACACCTTAAAAACAATACTTCGAGCCTGACTTCACAACAATTGCCTTTTTGACTCGCCACTAAATACACCGCAAGAAGCCATTACACTACTTAACTCTTACTCTATTGTTGTGTAACGAACAAGTGAATGATATTGATCTGAACTCTCCAGAGTAAATACACACTTCTTATCCAGCATTCATTCATAAACATATGCATAGCGCATTCCACAGGCTAACAGGAAATGAATTGTTTGCTCTTTCTCGAATTTAACACCTTGATTTATTCACAGTAATTCTTTTATCACGTCATGCAGTAGTTTAAATTTCAGTTTTGAGTAATGAAAAGTATATGTACATACATACACACCAACCACTTTGAACTGAGTTTACGAACCATTCATAAACAAAGATATAATGTGACCAGACACGTTCTGTCGGGGAAGCAGGAAATTTTTTTCCTCTTGCTCCAATTGTATCATTCAAAGTAATGCTTTTATCACGTCATGTCAAACATTTACGTTTCAATTCTGAGTAATTACAAATATACGTACACGCATACATGCCAACCAATAATGATATTCATACAGTGCTTACGTCGCGTATTATTGTTATAATAAGGCAATGGTGGTTTATTTATTTGTATTAGAAAAACTATTTCAGCTAAAAATATGGAGTTTTCATGGTTATATTAGATACATTACTCCTTACCTTCCACATGGATCAGTTTTGGCGAAATCTGAATTTTTGTCTTAGCACGAATAGTATTTCTTACAGATTGATTAGGTTGGCGCTCCTCACACACCACTTAGCGGTAATGCAATACGACAGCACCGCAGGACTCCGATTGGTTGCTCGCCTAGTACCGCTCAAGGACACACACCTTCCCATTTGAAACACATAATACTTAGGCATCAGTAAGCCGCATTATCAGAAAATTCGTTATAAATTTCCCTCCATGCCTCCTCTTTTCTCATATATGTATTCGTTGACATGGATTTATTTTCTATAATACTCATTCTTTTTTTGGACTAGAGAAAACATTGGTCTTCCTCTGACCAATTGATACCACGCTTCTTCATATTATCCATATTCACAGCACACCCAACTTTGTTACCGAATCTCAAACAACAGCAGCAACCGTAAGAATGATTAAGAAACAGCTGTGAAACTACTACAGAGATTTATAAACTTGTAGGTACACTGTGGTTTGTTTAGCACTCTATGGGACTCGCGCATGCGCAGAAGAACCTTTCTACGTCATGTATCATTTGCTCCGTGCTAGTCCACGGCTTTACTTGATTAAGGTTTCTTATCGTCTATGAATACCAAAACGTTAGACCACATTTGGTCCGGACCAAGTTAGTCGGAAGATAGTCTACACCAAAGTGATAACTATGAATATGGCGCGTACTTTTTATTTATACTTCAACGCTAGGCAAATTAAATACCATTCTATACAACTAAAATATTTAATCCTACCTACAACCCTTTTCATATCATTTTCCACTTTTCCCTATTTGGTCCTGTTTACAGATTTTCTTTCGGAATCTAAGTTTTATTCTTTCACCTTATTTCTCGTTTTCCTCAACCATCTAGTTCTAACAATACCTAAATATTTTCCTATTTCTATTAAAGTTTCCTTAGTTTTAGTAGAGTCCGTTTAGTTAACTCATGTGCACGTCGGCCGCCTCTTTTGACGAACCGTTATAATCCCCCCTTCTCCCAGACCTTTCTGCAAAGTTGCCACCTTTCTCGATACGTCATAGGTATCGTACGAGGTTTCGCCTAAATAAATTATCTTATGCCCATTACTGCGAAACTTCCTTAGTTTTGACATATATATATATATATATATATATATATCGCTGATCCATAATAACCCTTATGTTATTCAAAGTGCGCTATTTGAAACCCAGCCCTTTTAGCAGACCATGCAAAGTGCAGTGCCCATAAGGAAAATCACAAATATCTTACAAATGAGCAACCAATTCGTCTAAGGTAGGCGCTCTCCATTTTGCGTAGAATCTATAAATATCTCGGCGAATTAAATCGCATGTGAAATTATCTACTTTAGAGAAACGTTTCCTTTTGTTTTCACACTTGATCGGCGTCTTTGTTATTCCTTTCGTCACAATATTTCTTACTGTATTTCTGTGAATACCCCGAATTTATCATCAGGTTCATTGCACGACCACTTACCAAGATTATTTTTCAGCAAATATTTATATGTGTTCAAAACAAACGCTTGAATTTGCTTAGAAACAGTTCCCGTTATAACTTTGTTTTTTGAGGCTTTTCCAGTAATATAACTCGGCCCAGTTATTCACACTATTGTCATCACTTTGATTATTTTCACTTGACTGAATGTTATGTACTATTTCATTTGCATTTACCACTGCATTTCCCTCCCACGGTCCCCGCATCCTGACACACAACGAATTTCTGTACGTAATGAAACAGATCAACTGGAAGTTGGAACTTTGGCAACTGAGACTCCTCGTGGAGTAGAAATGCGACTGTCTCTTTGAGAAAAACAGGGTTGCTATTGGTCCTCAACGACAGTGTTCCATTTCTGAAGTGTGGAGATATATGACGGTCATTAGCGGGCGGGAGGCAAGTTTACTTTGAGGGGCAAACTGCACTCGCGTTCACTGGACAGACTCTACTCATCTTTCTACCTATAATATCCTTTAGCAAAATAGACCACTTCTATTGTAATTTTTCTCTCATATGCTTTATTTTTTTCACATTCTAACATTAAGTTCCAATAGTTATTAACTGATCTACTACACAATGGGCACTTTCTTTGGTTTCCTCTTTCCCCTAAATCTGTTAATATCACCATTCCTGATCTGACCCATGTAAATACTTCTCTTGCCGTTCTGTCACAGATATCTACATACTTTTCTCTTTCCCAGGTCCTTTTATCTCTGTACAAATACACAATGAAGTTTTGGAATTAAAACTACCATGCGGAATTAAAACTTTGGGTTTTATTTACAAGCACTGCACTGAAGAGTACAACCTCCCCCCAAAATTGATTGAAGTCGTTGCCTTAGACTGTTTAACGTCTGCTTTTAATTATTCGTAAAACTAATATGAAAGAAAATTGTACATTAAATTGTAGGTCCTGGGCTTCCTCCATATATAAGCATCCTTTGTTGTAATTGACTACCAAAACTGTTGCACAAGAACATATAGACTCTCAGGAATAGGATTGGCATATTGGTTCACCGATTAAAAACAAGAACTAGCAAGCAAGCAAAGAATGTAGCATTACATAACCTAGCAGCACAAAAATAGCTTTGTAATATCGAATGACATTTAATACCAAATACTAGGTAGGAGTAGAATAAAACGGTTAATTTGATAGTTTTCATTCGATAAGGCACATCACTATTCCGCGTACTTGTGTCGGATTACCTAGCTATCAAGTGGACTCACGTCATTGCTATCTATGGTCCCATGCAGCAGCGGTGCCACCACATGAAATACCAGCAGATGGTCCTCAGAGCGCCTTTAGCCGCTACGTATTCGTTCAGAGCGCTTCGTGATTCATATTTCGTTCTCTACGACACACAGTACGTACAAAAGGTACAGCATTCCACACAAAATTTCGATAACGAGATTACAGTAGAAATACATGTTGTGACGTCCTCTGAATCTAAAAACATATTTTAGAAAAAGCTTCGTGTGTGTGCGTGCGTGTGATTTTTCATGGAACTGGTAGAGTATGTGAGAGCATTTCTTATAAATTTATAGAGAGACTTAGGATGGAAAGCAGAAAATTTCAGTACTGTAGAAATGAAGTGCCAACATCCATTAGAAGCTAGTAGTAGGGGTCTGAGACTCATTAGCGAAAGGGGAGGTTATTGGGAGAATTTTTGGTAGCTGAGTAGGACATTTTAGGCAGAACCTTGGACACTGCTGGACTGGTCACTGAGGGGGCAAGAAGTAGCTCAATAAGGCGTCGTTTCTTGCCTCAATGATAGAATCACGTACTATCGCGCAGTGTAAGATTAAAATACGTTAATTCCGGATACTTATATATTAGTTTCCATTGTTCGGTAACTTCTCGATTTAAGTGAATATTTAAAAAGTTATTCAACTTATATTCCGGTGTCATCCTTACTTTTATTACATATCCACGCAGACCCTGAGGTAGGATTCTGCTCGATATTGAGGCAATACAACAAACACACTGCTTCAAATTGGCGGAACATCGTGAGGCAGTTATACTGCTACATAATTGGAACGACATCGTCGGGACACACAAACAGCTCCACCTTCAAGGAGGCGAAACATCATTGTGCCCTTAACATCAATACAAAGAAGTGCATTTCTTTTACACACTAACACTACCAATTTTAAGCAGCGTTTACTTAGAAAAAGGAAAATAACAAAGTTTTCGAAGCAATACAAATTAGATCTAATGTTTTGAAGATTAACCATCAAAGACAATCACCAGAAATAATACTAATTATATTCAAGTCATATTGTATTAAGTACTACATCCAAAAATTCAAGATATCTCACTGAAAATACATGTTTAAAGGTCTTTCAAACCCAAAAAATTCCTTTTTGAAAAATATCCTCAAGTTTGTGCATGTGTCATATAAATAGCAAAACTCAAAAAAGAAAACTCCGATAAATACCAATCTTTAGTTTTAAATTCAACATCTTCCAAAGATGCGAGACAAAGATTTGCAACAAAAGTATGCAAGCCAAACTACCCTTTATATGAAAAGTGTTTTAGAAATTGTATCCGGCCAGTGATGTATAATTTCCTTGAAATGATCTGTAAAGACCTCTTCATTCCGAAGCAATTTAATATAATCCTGTATACCTAAAGTAAATTAATATCGCAAAAATTCGTACGTCTCTTTATTTGAAATTCTCTGTTACCTAAGTTTCGAATTCTTCAGAAAATCCCTTTAATAATAAATTGTTTATTACAATGGTATCGAAAGAGTATGGACTTCTAAGGCTAGTTATAGTGTCCTGTTCTCAAGCATTTGGCTACACTTTCCCTTTTGCCTGTAACAAAATGTACAAAATGTACTCCTTTCTGCAAAGGAGTGGCCAGATCAAAATAAATGGATAGAGAAATGGGGTTTAAGAGTATTTTGTATACTTAGTAATATGGTGTTTAATTCTAAGTATTTATATTAATTACGGTTAACTCCTGCCTGTAGTTTCGGAAAAAGAGTATATAGCAAACAAAGATGGGAAATACTTGATAAAATTAAGAGAAGGTGATTTTTTTTCTTTTATTAAACGATGTGTAAGTACTATATCGCAAAGCGATTAGGCATACCGGGAAAAATTCTATACACAGAGATGTTTACGTGAAGTTATCACAAATACACGGGAAGCTCAGTGTATTACACTCTGTTCAGGTATAATCACAGTAACGTGTCATACATCGGTAAGCGCGAGAAATCATAAAGTGACTGAATATTGCGATAAGGCGATAGATGGAGGAATCAAAATCCCTTTGTGTTTTCTCAGTATATACTGCTGATCAACTATCTGGGATCGAACCTATAGCACGTTAATCCTCCAGGTACATTGAATCAAAGTCAGTAGAACTTTGTTTATCTTCCATTTCCGTGGCAAGTTATGTATTCAGTAACTATGCCGGGAGGAGGAGGTTTATTTTATAGAGGGTGTTTCGAAATAACACTGAACGAATATATAGAAGAAGTTGCTGAGCTTCTATGCGACTCATATAGAGAGCTTTTACCGCCAATAGAGCCGCATAAAAACGCTCCAGAATAAGTGTGGATTAGGCAGTAACAGGAACAACGTCGCGTGCCTCACACTATCGACGTTCGCGGGTAGGTGACACACCTTGCCGCGTTCTGTAGCTGTTTGTAAACATAGCGACATACTCCACGGTAGCTTGCTACTATTAAGATTTGTTTTGGCTTATGAAACCGCAATAAAGAAGCTATTCTTTAGTTATTTGTTTATGGGTGTTTAACGCGTTCCAGCATTCTGTTATAACAGTCGATGACGGCAAATAAGCTGGTGGACATATGCAACTTAAACCTTTTAGAGGGAGGTTAATGTTAATGAGATTGAGAATGGAAGCATTAAATGACAAAAAGAACAGATAACAATATCAAAGAGTTGTAGATGAAGTTAACCAAAACTAAATGCCTTATGCAATGAGACAAGCATTTTATTTCACTGTGTTTAATAATACTAAATTAAGCATTTGTAACTGTGGCATGTCGGGTGTTGTGAGTATTGCCGCTCTGTTTGACTCAATTATTTGGCAGGGGCTTGATTCCTAGGGTCTTGAGCCACGCCAATAAAATTTGAAAATATCGATGTCCTCGGCTGCTCTCGGAGTTATCCTAATATTCATGAATATAGGATCTGTGGCAAGGATCTCTTGATTCAGGGCGTTTTGGGTGGATCAATTAGGGTACTTGGAAAGAAACACAGGTTAATTCTCCTATGACGAACTGTTGTATTTCAATTACTCTCGAAATACATGTTAATTAGGCGAACTCTGAATGATAGGCTTCGCGCTGGCGTGGTTGTACTCCCGTGTCTATAACACGACTTATCCGATTGGCACCCAGCTACTAACTACCTTTAATTGAACGCGATTTCTTTAGTTTACTCGTCCGTTCAGTTTAGCCCACAGTAGCCAAAATAACCTTAATGAACGCGATTTCTGTCCGTGTGCAGTCGCACGACGGTTCAGCTCGGCTCTCAGCCACAGACTGACTTTAGATATGTATTTGTTCCCAGTTAGTTTATATGACACTTCGCTTCCCCCTTCTCCCTTTAATTAGTTGGTCGGTAGAACACATATGGAGTCCCAGTTACGAGAACCTCACTCTAGACCACCTACAATGTCCCCTTCCTGTCAAACTATGTTTGAAACTAAACGCTGGGTGCGACCCATAAAATTTATGGTTGCGGTCGGCTTTCCTATGGGAGAAAAAATCCCACCGATTCAGAGCCCGTAATAAACTTGACACTGCACACAAGATATTTGTTTCAATACATGTATATATTCCTTTAACATTCAATTAATCTTCTATATATTCCTTAACAGTTAATTAATCAACTAGAGGAAGAGAGTACCGTTTCATAACTGAAAAGGAAGCTGTTGATTTTACAGTAACTGGTTGAAAGCACTGTGCATTTAAGATCATAGCAAAATGAGCAACCTTGGAACTGTCCGAGTAATTATCAACTTTAGCACAAATAACTGCCCTTTGCCGCATTACCTGAAAGCGAGGCTAGGGTCACTGATAACAAGCAAGGAGCAATGCTTTTGTTTTCGTGGCCGGTGCGTCCCAATAACAACTTTTGAGGTTCGCACACCAGTGATTCCTGCGCTGCCAAATCACAAAATAATGTAATATTTAAGGCTGTATAAAATTATACCTAAGAGAATTTCGAAGCTGCGATACTGAATTTCGGACTAGTTGAGTTATAAACTACGAAACGGCTATATTCGTTCGGTGTCGTTTTGAAACAACCTGTATAATGTGGTTTAAACCAAAACTGTGAATATGACGTTATTTTTATTTTTATTTCAGATTCATAATTATTAAACGAACAAGAGATTATATCTCATTATTAACTGCAATTACAATATCTGAAATTATATACATATAATTTTGTATAACTTAACATTTTTAGGCATGTGGTTTATATTACGGCAATGGCCTATTTGTACATACTGATCACGCTTCAACAAATTATTTGTATTACCAAATACTATCTATAATTACAGAAATTATTTAATACGAAAAGATTTCCATTAATGACATAGAGCTTCTTTTTTTTAACCAGACGACTATAAGAATTCATAATATTTGGGAAAAGGAATAGAATACTGAAACAAGAAGCTTGAGGTTTGTTGATTTATATACGATAATACCGACAATGACAGTAACACATCTATCAGTGACAGAACATTTCTGATGATATATTTGACATTATGCCTTTATTAGTTGAATAAATTACCTTTACAGAAATTATTCCCATTGTACAGATTGATCACACTAGAAAATTAGTTATATTACCGTGCAGTTCCAATAATTACAGTAATCATTTAATAACAAAAGTGTAGTAACCACATTAGTTGATTTTCTCTCATATCCCCGTTATGAAAATTGCAGAAGATAGGGCTGCATAACCTCATTTTCATTATTTGAAAAATATTACAATAATTACATGAATACTTATTTAATGGATTTATAATAATTAAGGTTATACGATGCATGTTTTTAAGTCAGTACCGTTTTGCGATTCCGCCGCCGTAGCGCTACGGCACATGCGCGCTGGTTACCTACATCTCTTGTCTATGCACTGACGCCATTATAGTCTGATTCTTCATTGTATACTTTGGTTGCTGAGTATTTAAGATGCCTCCAACAATCGTGTGTCCCGCCGATTGTGAAGTACGGGCTGTTATACGATTTCTTAGTGATAAAGGCGTAAAACCGATCGTTATTCATCGTGAGATTTGTGAAGTTTACGTACAAAAAATTATGAGTGATGGAATGGTAAGGAAATGGGTGAGCGCATTTAAAGATGGCCGCACAAATGTGCATGATGAAGAACGGAGTGGACGTCCTTCCTTCGTTACTGAAGATTTGGTGCAAAAAGTGGATGAAAAGGTGAGAGAAAACAGACGCTTTACAATTTCATCATTGTGCGACTATTTTCCTCAATATTCTCGTAGTGTTTTGTATCGCATTGTGACCGAGAACTTGAAGTACCGGAAATTGTGTTCACGTTGGGTTCCCAAAATGTTGACGGATTTGCACAAAACCCAACGTTTAGGCAGTGCATTGACTTTCCTTGAGCGCTACCACAATGTAGGTGAAGATTTTTTAGACCAAATTGTTACTGGTGACGAAACATGGGTGGCCTACGTCACACCAGAATCGAAACAGCAATCCATGGAATGGCGACATTCATCATCACCCACAAAAGTGAAGTTTAAGAAAACAATTTCTGCCCGGAAAATCATGTGCACAGTTTTTTTGGCACAGAAAAGGAGTATTGCTAGTGAAGTTTCTACCTCGTAATGAGACAATCAATGCAGCGTCTTATTGTGAGACATTGAACAATCTGCGCCGTGTAATCCAGAACAAAAGACGTGGCAAGTTGAGTAAGGGTATCGTTTTGCTGCATGACAATGCCCGTCCACATGTGGCTAATCGGACCAAAGATCTCATCAAATCTTTTCAATGGAAACTCTATATCATCCTCCATACAACCCTGATCTGACGCCCAGTGACTACCATTTGTTCCTGCACTTGAAGAAACATCTGGGCGGTCAGCGTCTTCAAGACGATAACGAAGTCAAGACAGTTGTGATACAGTGGTTAACACGTCAGGCGGCAGAATTTTATGAGAAGGGTATACAAAACCTAGTGCCACGTTATGAAAAGTGCCTCGATATTCATGGAAATTATGTAGAAAAGTAGATTAAGGTACAGGCTTTCATGTAAAAATAAAATTATTGCGATATCTATGCACGTCTTTTTTTAATTCCAAAACGGTACTGACTTAAAAAACATGCCTCGTATTTCATTATTATGCAGCCGTGTTGCGTATAATTGGCTACCCTTACATAACAGACACGCAACTCCCAAGTGGTGCATTTGTGCTTCGTCCCTTACTGTACACTAATATTTCACTCTTCTTATCGCTAGATAAGAAAACGATCGCAGCGCTGATCACCGAAGGCCAATACGCCTCAGCGCTTTGTCGGGTAGTAGTGAATCTCTTACTTAAAATAAAACATTGATTTCCCGTGCATAAAATTACTTTTGATCATTTTACGAGAAAAATTACAGTATATTTCTGCCTTATCTATGTTTTCAATGCAATGTGATAAATTGATATTCGTGGATTGTGTGTGATTGGAGTTTATGTTATGGACCACTGACTAAAATGTTCACCAGCCGGCACTGATAGTCACACCTTTCCAGAAGCGTGACACTACTATCTCTATCATTACTAAAACATTTCGCAAAACACAACGTCACAGTTATATTTTAGTTCCTTCCTCTTTAGAACAGAAAACATTTCCGGATACAAGTTATCCAAAGTCGCTCAAGACTACTAATGTAGTCGACAGTAATGAGATAGATGTATAAATGTCGCAGGACTGAAGGCTACCTGGTGGGGGCAAGGTTCTTACATGGCCAAGCGCATGTTTGATACACCATGCAGATAATCTCTTAATAACTACAGCAACGCTCATGGGTTTCTGTTTCCCCATGTGCCAGACAAGCTGTGTAAAACACCACAAAAACAAAAGAACACCGCTGATATTGCTCTGAACGTTCAAATGACATATTTGCATACATTTGTCGATTCATTTTATTATTTTTTCTATCACCTGTGTACCATGTAACGCTTATAGCCACTATCCTGAAGTTTCCATCTTTTCTTGCTTTTTAACTAATTTCTTCTTTTTAATATCAACACAAGTTGGAAATTTTAATTGCTGTTATTTAGTGCTTCTAGTACAACAATTTTGGAGATGTAGCTGCTGCTAGTATATGTACTAAATAATCGTTTACTTTTCTGAACATTTTACAACATACTTCATTGCAAGTAATGAAGAGAATTTAGAACATAATATCAGTATTTGTTTACGCTGCTTCGCAAATATTTCGCTGTTACTTAAATGTGTGTTTCACATAATTTATTATTTAACCAATTATTTATGCTGGCAGACTCTGGGGAATGCTCCTATTCAAGAAAGATTCTGGCAACGTGTTAATGTAGAGAAATAAAAATTCTTATTTTCAATATGGAGAAGAAAAGTTAAGTTTGCAGTTTACGTAACCTGCCGCTTTACCAGTCTGTTTGTTATATTAGTTTGAAAATTGTTAAAAGTATACCAATTTTGAACTGATTACAAAAATTGTTCTATAAGCATTTAGTAGAGCCGGTTTTATTTAACACCGAGGTGGCGACACGGTACGATGTATGAATGGGGTCCAAAACAAACAACAGGAACTGGATGTTACTTGTTATAGAAAACTTGTGCATTAGATTCTACTCTTTGTCGTTTATTAATTGGTTTACAAACTATTCCCACGAAATTAATTAGAGCCAACTGAAAATTTCAATGCTACGGCCGGGATTTGAAACACAGATTTTCTGGTTTCCGTCCAGTCGCTCTAACCCCTTTAGCTACCATGGCCAATATGCCGACGCGACATTAAACTCTCCAATTGACTCATTATATTTTCCCGGTAAACCACTTCTCAAATTCGAGATACACATTTGTGGCGACTTACTATTGTAGGTAAGTACTTAAATACCAGGATTTTATCATTGAACTATTAATGTTAAATTTATATTGAGGAATTAATCCTTTCAGAATTAATCCTTTTAAATACATTACCCCTGTATATGGGTGTTTTTAATAAACTAGAACCAAATGAAAGATTCAGTGCCACGGCCGGGATTTGAACCACGGATCTCCTGGTTTCCGTCCAGTCACTCTAACCCCTTGAGCTACCATGGCCAACATGCCAAGGCGACATTAATTAAAACATCCATTTACAGCAGTAATGTATTTAAAAGGATTAATTCCTCAATATAAATTTAACATTAAGTGTTCAATGATAAAAATCCTGGTACTAAAGTACTTACAATAGTAAGTCGCCACAAATGTGTATCTCGAATATGAGGACTCTACGTGGTTTACCGGGAAAATATGAGAAATTGGAGAATTTAATGTCGCGTCGGCATGTTGGCCATGGTAACTCAAGGGGTTAGACGACTGGACGTAAACCAGGAGATCCGTGGTTAAAATACCGGCCGTGGCATTGAATTTTTCAGTTGAATCTAATTAATTAAAAACATACACATACAGGAGTAGTGTATTTAAAAGGATTAATTCTGAACGGATTAATTCCTCAATATATATTCCCACTAAAGCTTTTTTTTCTGTACACTTCATTTTAATAGTGTGACTTTGTGGGTTCGTGAAATTAAAGGTCCAATTGCACAAACTCGAAACGTTCTTTATTTCCACCGAATTACAGTTGGAACACTTGCCGATTACACTGAATTACGTAGTGCACACAATTACAATTCACCAGTTCGTCTGTCACAGGTCCACTCTACACTCACAATTACGTACAACTACTCTGATACACGTACACAGTCTTCCGGTCCGTTCACTCACTCGGCGCTCCTCACGGCTGCTCGCCAAGAACTGACTGACTCGCCAACTGCAGCCCCTTTTTATAGGAATATCACTGTTTCTGGAAGTCTCGCGGTTCGGTGAATCATCCTGAAGGTTCCAGACGTCAAGGAGGGGGAAAGAGATTGCTAGCGATGTTTTTCCAACCATCCCCCTCGTTACCGCTACAAGATAAATGGGTAGGCGTGGGCAAATGCTTCCCGGCCGTCGCTCAGCCGTCAGTTGGTCGTGCCTTCCGATAATTGGGTGACAATAGAGATAAAAGCTTGGAGAAGTAGTTAATTTATATATTTAGTTATAGAGATAAAGGGAAAAGTGATAGTCAAATGTTCAAAAAAAGTGTATGCTGCTCTTTAAACTCCATAATGTTACGTGCAACCGCGAGAAACAACTGAATATAGAAAGGACTTAAAAAGAGGGCGAAGTGTTGAACAATTTAAACCAATAAGAACGTTGCCTCGGAAAAAGTCTTATGCCGCAAAACGTTATCTGAAATTATTAGTGTGTTTAACATATGTTGTGCTGTTCATTTTCGGCCCAAATCGGTAGCGTGATAGTAGAGTGTCTGCCTCACGTTCAAGAGGTCCCGAGTTCGAATCTCGGTCAGGGTGAGTTACCTGGATAAGGTTCTTTTCCGGGGTTTTCCCTTATCCTGAAAGACAAATGTCGCGTAACTCTAAGCTCTATGGACCCTGGGCTCATTTGAACATTATTTCACCCATTTCATTCATCGTCCAATATGACTTAACGTTGGAGGACGTAAAATTACAAAAAAAGAAGGTTCATTTTCGTCTATTGCTTACCGATTACCAGTTAGACAAACATAACACTAAATTCCTTCTTTCCTTCCGACTTCACCGACTGTTCTAAGAAAATTCAAGGCCGTATAAATTGTATTTGTAATGAAAACTTTATGAACATATGTTACTTTAATATAAAAATGTTGAAGCCAAATTTTCACAAAATCAAAGAGATTAAACAATGTTCCAAGTTTTCTAAAGGTCTTTTTATTTTTATTGTTGTTTTTTTATTATTAATTAGCCTCAAAGTATGTATTTCCGGTAAAAACCTCGACATCCAAATTTTGGGTTGAATAGAACTCCTTCTCTCCCTTCTTGTACATATGTGGCAAAGAAGGTAAAAATAAATATTGCCGTTTATTACACAAGTTTAACTTTAGGAGAAAAAATAACTCTTTAAGATAGAACTACAAATCTATTGTTGTCTGCTCGTGTCAGCTGACGCCATAGGAGTAACCTCAAGCTCATACATAATTCATTTATTTCTTTAAATAATATGTACCACGTAGTAATTCTGCATTAAGTACAATCAATATCCGTATGTCAGGTCATATTAAGGCAGCTAGATGTCACCTAGTTATGTTTAGTCTACGATTTCTTTCTCGCAAATTAATGAAAGCAAGTTTCATAGCTAGGAGAAATGAGATTGAGGGGTCTCGATCTGGTACGACGATTCCAACATGACAACAATACCGACGCCGGCTAGCCCTATTTAGCGTTGTGCATAATACGCTACCAGAATGGAAAGGAACCCCAGCAGTCTTGTGAAGCGCCAGGGAAATATTCCAACAGGGCAAAACCGCAATATACCCGCCGCCGTTGCTTGGTTCTACAACCCTAAAACATATAAAAGAAAATGGAGGACAGGAAATTCTTGGTAGATTGTGAACCACCCCAGCATTCATCTAACGATCTGGGGAAACATGAAAAAACTCATAGTCGGTGTGACTGGACCGACGAAATCAAACCACAAAGCTCTCCGATGCGAAATTCACGCTAAACCGTGGGGCCATCTCACTCAGTGAATTTAAAAGTAAATAATTTAAAGCTAAATTTCACAAGGATCGAGAGTCACAAATACCTGATGTAACACTGACCAATAAAATAAGTTTCACATAACATCCAAGAGTTTTGCCTTATTATACATGCAATACATTTCATGGATGTTAAAAGAGTTGATTGACTCCTTAAACCTACGTTTCCCTATAGAATTAACGAGTACTTCTGCCTATGGAAAATAAGTACAATGGAGCAACCTATTACATGATTTAATAAAAATTAAATTTAAAACTGTTTCGTATAATCACATAAAATACAGTTTTAGCTTATTGGTACTCTAACAAACCAATTTAAATATTAAAATAAATGCAAATAAAATGACATTGCTTTACGACGAACATAAATTACAATTCTACGATGTTTACTAATTTATTTAATACAGTCAAAATAACTTTTAAAGATAAATAAGTATAGCTGGCTGAAGTTTTAAGCAATTCTACCGAAAAACACAAATAAATACTTCATTTTTAATGGATATTCTTCGTCAAACAAGTAAAGTCGCTGCCATGAATTTCAGGTTGAAGGCCCTTCATGAAAATGATACTTTATATCCTGGGTTTAGTGAAAGACTGCGCAACGAGGATAGTTCGAAACGTAAACAAACGTTACAACTGGTGCCTTGCGTAGCGAAGAAGCTTAATCCCATTAAGGGCACGTATTTTGTTACAGACTATCGATTACAGGATGTCAGCAGGGTTTGAATTAGGAGTTTGACAGGGCATCTGTTCTCTTCACTTTTTTAAAAAGATTCGTTTATTTGTTTTAGGTTCGCGTGCATCGTGGTGAATTCAATTATTAAAATGTCATTCAGACATAACTGAAAATTGGTTGCCTTTAACATAATACCGAAATGGTTATCAGCGTTCACACCAAGTCGTCGTTTGTAAATCATTTTAACGTGATGGAAAGAAAATCTTCTGCCGTTTATGGAAAACAATGGCTATTTTCCTTCATCCAATCAAATGTATCATAAATTTTCTTTCCTCTAAAGCAAATATTTTCTAGATGTTTTCCTGGATACTACTAACGAAAGAGTCAATGAACTAAGAACCGTCTGCGCCGTGTTTCTCTATTGGGCGTATGGGTACATGATTCTGCACATCTGTTGTAAAGAAAGTCAAAGTCTTCAAAGAAACAACGAAAACTTTGTTCTTTCTGCGGTATTAAAAATTGCGATTTAGCTTCTGAAAATTTTAGAGTAGAAATCCTGTTTCCTAATGGGGGAATAAGATGTAGATACGTGCAATTAGAAACATGATTTAGAAAGGAGTTTGAAATACCGCCTTTGCAAGTGCCCACATATTTTTCAAAATATACTCAGAAATTGTTGTAATCCTTTTGTGTGTGTGTGTGTGCGTGTGTGTGTGTGTGTGTGTGTGTGTGTGTGTGTGTGTGTGTGTGTGTGTGTGTGTGTGTGTGTGTGTGTGTGTGTGTGTGTGTGTGTTTTATTCTATTGACATTTTTGTTTTGCCGTAAACTATAGAAGTGTGTCACTTCATTCTACAGCAAATTATTTATTTTGTAAAGGGATTTATTTACAGAACTGTAGATCGCAGAGCATTTTAGTACAGCTAATACAAAGAAAACAGTACACTTATGAAACGAGAGCCCTAAAATTCAAGAATGAGTTATCTTTATGTTGTGAGCTATTAGGTTATTTTTGAAGTGATTATGGTTTCATAAAGGCATTTGTTGTAACAAGTAGAAAAATTGTAAAATTTTAGACCTATAAATTCTACCATCTTTTAGAATTAATAGTTCCTACAGTATATGGCCCGTTACTACACCAGGGCAATTTGACCCATGCATTGCCCTTACAACTGATTATATTGTTCAAAGGCAGCTTCATAAATACAACCACAAAAATAGGTACAGTAAAACCACACAAAAACTCGCCTTTCCTCAGTTTCCAAGATAGCACTTTAATTGAATTTCTTATTCCACAAAACTGCGATACACGTCCCTCATTGACCCCACCCCCCTCAGTCCTAATGTGAGGATACTTTCTCTGCTATCTCTAGACTCGGAAACATGTGAACCGGCTACCACGGAGTGGAGAGTCTTTTCTCCTTAAACGGCATGCCTGGGATAAATGGACTACTCACACAGCGCCTGACTGGCCCA
Source organism: Mantis religiosa (assembly GCA_030765055.1). Classification (NCBI taxonomy): domain Eukaryota; kingdom Metazoa; phylum Arthropoda; class Insecta; order Mantodea; family Mantidae; genus Mantis; species Mantis religiosa. Next base: position 119,067,482 of record CM060950.1, read on the forward strand.
TTGTAGCTCGGTGTAAACAAACACAAGGTCATCCGCTGCTGCCTGAGGCAGGATTACTGGGAACAGCGTTTTCGTTTTCTCAGTCAATGATGAACGAATTGCATTCATTTCCTACGTATATGCCTGACTTAAGTACTGAATGGGAGAGGTACGTGCATAGCTTTACTAAACTTGGCCGGCAGGCTCACAACCCGACTAGTCCAGTCACTACGACTGGACTATGCTGCATAGGGGTTCGTCACGGTGGTCCAAACTTGGTCCGGCCCCCCTCGGTGGCGGGGTGGTAGCATGTCTGCCTCACGTTCAAGACGTCCCGGTTTCGAATGTCGGTCAGAGTGAGTTACCTGGATAAGGTTCTTTCCGGGGTTTACCCTTATCCTGAAAGACGAATGTCGGGTAGCTCTAAGCTCTATAGACTCTGGGATCATTTGAGCATCACTTCATCCGTTCCACTCATCGTCCGATATGACTTAATGTTGGAGGACGTAAATTACACCAAAAAAAAAACACCTTGGTCTGTAGTAGCTATGCTCCCATGTAGGGTCTCGGAAGGAAGGATGAGGCGAGACGAGACAGAGGGCGGCCCTCCCAAGAGCCACGACAGTGCAGAGAGCAGGACACCTACAATTAAGGAATTGCAAACTCCCCGGCAATCCAGTATAACCAGTATCCCACCTACCGTGGCCCTGAAACGCGGCCCGAAGACCATACACCGTCCCACTGGAGAAGAAAGTGTTTACCAGGAGCATATCAACCTGCCATGCAACGCCGTGACACCGTCGACACTTCTACCCTGAAAGAGACCACCAGATGAGGGATGCTGTGAAATGATAATGGGGTTGAAATTGTGAGACAGGAAATTCATAGGATGTAATTAACCTACCCAGCATTTGCCTGGCGACCCGAGAACCCCCCCCCCAAAAAAAAACAGTCTTCAAGTAGGCCGTCACGGGAGTCAAACCTGGACATCCCGAATGTGAGCCACAGACGAAAACAACCTGAGACATCTCGTTCGGTACGTACTATACGACTTCACTAGCTGTCGTAAGCCCGGCTCCGGTCACAAATGATGGACGTCAAATCAAATCACATTAATAATAATTATCGGAATAAATACGAAACGGCTTCAACACAGGAGACATTGGATGTGCCCTCCATCTGCGTCAATACATCTACAGCATCTGAGAAAATTTCCATCCAAGCATTAGTTCAGCTTCCGCAATATGGCTAATTTTTGTAGTAATATTTTGTTGTACTTATAGGGATTGTATAGGGATTAGTTTTATAAACTTTATTTCTCAAGTTGCATCATAATAAAAAGAGCATTCCATAAGATTAGGGGACAGAGCGGACCGTAAACCCTCATTGTTTAATGGCTAAAGGCCGGAGGCGTGTGAGTTTTTCCGAAGATATACTGCACATTTACTGTACTGCTATCACTGGCTCATGTAAGCAACTGCAGGTAGGTATAGCCTGACCATGACAACCGCCTCACTGCGAAAGCAAACAAATCAGTCGCGTTATACCACACCTTGTTCTTGCGTCTGCATACACTTGCAGGGCAATGCTGCATTAGTTCGCACAGTACTATGTTGTGTTGTTTTTGACGCTTGCACATTGGATGGCCCTGCTGTAGATCTGACGTCATTCATTCTCGGTGTCCAGATAATTTGTATCGCATGCGAACACCCATCCCTAGAGCCGTTACTAATGAAATGACTCATTAGCTGTATGCGCGGTCACAGAATCGTGCTGGGTATATCCACAACGACATTCAATGTCCGTCAGCTGTTCAAAACATGGTGCCGGTATATTAACTCTGTGTCTTTCTGCATTTATGCTATACTCATAAAGTAATTCATATTATTCTGTATTCATTTATTGCACACGATACCCCGATATTTGATCATGCAAGGGAGTTTCATGAAGCAAATTGACTGTATCTGTAGCATAATATCGGTTGCATTGTGATGACACATGATATTTTTTTTTTTTTTTTTTTTTTTTTTTTTTTTTTTGGCCTTCGGTAAAATCCCATATGGCCATCGTAGGGAAAAATAAGAAAAATAATGTAAGGAAGTTTAAGAGGCTGGGAGGAAACTAGATGTGTAGATCACTGTCTTTAAGAAATTGTAGGAGAGCTTGGTATACAGGTTTGTTGCATAACTGTAATATGGTGTTGACGCTAGCGGGAAAAGGAACAGACTGCTGAAGTAGGCGGCGGAGGAAGGAAGAACGGTGGGCTCGGTAGCGAGAGCAACTGAACAGGAGATGATTGAGGTCAGCGGTTTCGCCTGGGTCATCAGGACATACAGGGGAATCGATGAGACGTAGTCGGTGAAGATGCGCAGGGTAACATCCATGTCCAAGTCGCATTCTAATGATGGAGGTGAGATGTCGACGTGCAATCCTGAAGCTGGAGAACCAAGGGGTCGTGGATAGATGCGTCTGAACGGCGGCGTGGTGTTTGCCTTTGATGGCCTGCGAACGAATCCAGACTTCATTCCAGCGACAATAGGCGTCACGATGAAGGACCGGGAAGAAATCCGTGTAGGGCAGTTGGATGCCTTGGAAGGTGCCTTGGGTGAGTCCCTCTTTTGCCAGGCGATCGGCGACTTCATTGTTTCGAATTCCGACATGCCCTCTGATCCAAAGGAAGTGAATTTGATGTCCAGCTATGGTAGCGTTGTTCACCAACGTCAGTATCTCGTAAAGATAACGGTGCATGGCTCTCGTCCAGCGGGGAGATGAGAGTCTCTGCAGCACACTCTGCGCATCGGTTAAGATCAGCAGTTTGGGGAAGCCCTGAGAAATACCATATTGCAAAGCGTCACGAATGGCCAAAACCTCTGCAGTGTAGCTGGAAGCCTCCATAGGTAGGCGGTATCGAGCCAGGGCATTAGTAGAAGGACAGACGTATGCATAACCTACTCCATCAGCAGATTTAGAACCGTCGGTGTAAATCGTGGTGAAATCTGGCCATGTAATCTGCAAGAAATGAGAGAGGGTGATGTTCACGTCTGGGGTCCGAATGATGTGATCAGGAAGATAATGCACCGAAACATTCAAGAAGTGTAAGTCATATGGATATTGAAACCCCGGAAGAGAGGGACTTTTCAAAATTAAGGGAAAAGCGTGGTATAGAGACCGAAAACCCAGTAAGAGTAAGGGCAATCGTCGTACAGCTGGAAAATCCACGTTGAGATAATTAGCAGCAAGATACTGCAACGTCCGCAATACTGGGTGGGCATCCACGGAGAAAACTCGCAATAGAAAGCGCTGGGTTAATTGCTGTCGTCGTATCTCCAATGGTGGTTCGGAGGCCTCAACCAAAAGTGCATTCGTCGGTGTAGAAAGCATAGCACCCAGGCAAAATCTAAGAGCATGGTACTGAGCGATATCCAACTTGCGCAAGACCGATGTGGAAGCAGAGCCAAAGAAGATACAGCCATAGTCCAGCACCGACCGAATTAGGGAACGATATAGCAGAAGTAATATGGAAGCATCCCCACCCCACCATGAATGAGCGATACTGCGTAGAACATTAAGAGTTGCACCAATCTTGGAGATGAGATGCTGTATGTGACGACTCCATGAAAGGCGACTATCCAAATAGACACCCAAAAATTTTGCGGAAGATGCAAGGGTAAAAGTAAAAGGTCCCAAGCGGATAACGCCATCAGGAAATGTCCGTCGTTTCCTAGTAAACACTACGACTGTAGACTTGGAAGGTGAAAGATGTAATCCGTGTTCAGAGGCCCAGGTTGATAAATCGGTGGCTGCATCACTAAGCCACAGACGAGTAATCCAAAAACTAGAGGACCGAGCGTACAAACAGATATCATCAGCGTACTGGAGAACGCGAATGTGAGGACTAAATAGGGAGTCTAAATCCGACGTATAAAGTGCATAAAGAAGAGGACTCAAAATCGCTCCCTGTGGCAATCCTCGAACTACTATTCTGGGGCCGAAGAAGGAGTTATCAGGAGAGCGGATATAGATGAGGCGATGTCGGAGAAGATTATAAATGCCAGAGCAGTACCGAGGAGGAAGACCTAGTGCTTGCAGCTTCCCAAGCAAAACTGGCAGTAAAACACTGTCGTAGGCGCCGGAAATGTCCAAAAAGATGGCTGTCAGATATCCTTGTTCCAAATAGGTACGCTCGATGTCAGTAGTCAGGATGCTGAGACTATCCAAAGTACTCCGGGTTTTGCGGAAACCATATTGGGACATGGGTAATAATCTTCGGGATTCCAGCCACCATTCAAGTCGTTGTTTAAGCAAGCGTTCAAAGGTCTTGGCGATACAGGAAGACAAAGCGATCGGGCGATAAGAGGTACCAAAGCTAGGGTCCTTCCCCGGCTTCAAGATAGGTACAATGATCTGTGTAGTCCAACCCTCGGGGAAGACGCCGGAGGCCCAAAGGTCGTTGAATAGTTCCAAAAGGATCATCTTCGCACGAGGAGGAAGGTGGGTGAGCATGCTATAGGATATTTGATCATAACCCGGAGCTGAATTCGACGACGACTTCAGTACACTTTGGAGTTCAGACATGGAAAATGCTGACATCAAAGTGTGGTGCGAGTCCCCGGAAGAAGAGAGACCAGTAGGTGCTGGTGGTGATGTCACGGATGGCGGAGCAATGTGATCTGCAAACTCAGCGATCCAATCCCTCAGAGGGCGGGTAGGAACTGTCTTCTTCCTCAATTTGTTAATAAACCCCCAAATCTGAGAAAGTGGGGTGGTGTTAGAGAGTTTGGCACAAAAGGTCTTCCAGCACTCCTTTTTGCACTGTCGTAAAAAACGTTTGGCCTCAGCTGCGGCCCGTTTATAGGCCAGAAAATTGTCCCATGTAGAGTTGTGCCGGTAGGTACTGAGCGCCAATTTCCTCTTCGCAACATAACGACTGCATTCTGCATTCCACCAAGGAGATGGTACACCACGGGACGTAAGAACTGGCCGTTTCTCTGGGATGGAAAGCAAAGCCGCACTATTGATACACTGTAGAAAGGTGTCGTAACGCACCAACGGAGGACGATCATTGGGAATCTCAGAGACGGTGGCTTCCAGAATACGTTCGTACTTGACCCAATTGGCACGCCGTAAGTTCCATCTGGTCGAAGGCCGGTGGGCCACAGAAACGTGCGGAAGAATAGTCGAAATCTCCAGCGGGAAATGATCGGAGCCCATTGTAAAGGGAAGAACCCTCCATTGGAGTTCAGAAGATAGGGAAGGGGAGCAGAGCGTCAAGTCAATCGCTGACGGTCGGTGTCCGGGCCGAGTGAGCAGGGTGGAAGACCCATCGTTGAGAAGAACCAAACCAGAGTCCTCGATGAAGTCCAAACGCGTTCTGCCAGCAGCGTCTGTCAGGTCACAACCCCATGTGGTATTATGAGCATTAAAATCTCCGCCGAGTAAAATGGGGGTTGGTAACTGGCGCAGGAAATGATACCATTCTCGACTGGTGATGATCATTCTAGGGGAACAGTACAATGAGACAACTGTGACCTCTCGTTGACAAAGCAGAGTCCTCACCGCCACAGCTTCAAAAGAATGTATTTGGCTGTGGTCTATCTGAATGGTGTAATGTGGAATAGCAGAGTGTACCAGAATTGCAACTCCTCCCCATCCGTCCGTCCTATCCTTGGAGTAGAGGCAGAAAGAAGGTATGCGAAGAGACGTATTCGGAGTCAACCAAGTTTCAGACAGCAGGGCGATGCTGACGTGGCGTACAAAGAGTTCTTGCACAAGAGAGTCATAATTAGCTCGAAGAGAACGACAATTCCATTGCAACAGGGTTGAAGCCATGCTGTAATGTTGGGTTGTCATCGTTGGTTTATGAGCTTTGTAATAAGCTGGTAAGGAAGTCGCGGAGAAGTTCAAGTTGAACAGGGGCCGTTGAGGAAGGAGAAAAAGCAGATAATACAGGAACTATGAGCTGTAGTAGTTGCTCCACAAGCTGCAAACTAGTGGGAGCAGACGGCGATGAAGGACCCGCCCAAGATGGCGGATAAGGATTATGAGTTATTGGAGATACAGGTACTCGTTGTGGAATATACAGAGTGGAATGAACTGGGGGAAAATGCGGAACTCGGACCGGGGGAGGTCGAGTTGACACACGAGGCACCGAAACAGCAGGTGAAGTCGGAGTGGCGGGAGCAACGGCCGGTTGGATTCCTGGTGAAGGTGCTGGTCGAGGAGTGTAGGAAGGCGGCGGAAGAGTACTGGCTGACTTTGTAGGAGATATTGCTCCAGGGAGAGGAGGGAAAGACCGTGTATCAGTCATCGAGAGGGCTCCATTAATGGCCTGTGAGTAAGTTGGACGAGATGACTGAGGCGAGCAAGGGGCATCTGCTCGAGAAGCTGCCACCCGTGCCTCCCGGTATTGATGGTATGCTGGGCATTTTCTGTCTGTTGCCAGGTGAGCTCCCTGACAGTGAATGCAGCAAGGACCTGAGGTAGAGGTGCAGTCTTCTAAGAAATGGGGTCCAGCACATTTACCGCATCTAGCCGCACTCCGACACTGATGCGAGCGATGGCCGAAGCGTAAACACTTAGTGCAGATGTAAACTGGAGGATCACGAGGTTCCACCTGGCATCGCGTTCCAAAGATGACTACATGAGTCGGCAACACTTGAGAGCGGAAGGTAATCTTACACACAGGAATGGGGACCCGTACTGCAGGGTCGCTAGTGGGTCGAGAAAAACGCTGGACAGAAATAACAGGGTAGGCACTCTCTAGAAACTCAGCAATTTCTTCTTCTGAGAGACTGGTGTCCACGTTGCGAATAACACCCTGTTTGTGTATCATAAAATTGGGAATGTAAACTTCCAAAGATGTTCCAGTGAATGCCGGTGATTCTACTATAGTATTAGCGGCCTCTGCCGATGCTGCCTCAATTTTCAGTCGGTTTTTTCCTGCTGAGGTAATATGCACAATTGCACGTCGGATTGTCGGGTTGTGACGAAATAGCAGTTTACCCACACTCATGGGGTGTAACTTACCCACATTCTTATCCAAACTTTCAATAAACACATAAAAAGGTCCGGGATCTGCGCTGCTATAACGATTGGAATGGCTACGTGGTGTAGAGACGCCAGGTGTAGAAGGTGTGGTTGTAGGACGCGACGTGGAAGGAGGAGATAGTGTAGAAGGCCTCGTCGTCGGAGACTGAAGAGGGCCGACGTTCGAGGTGTCTACTGGCAAGTTCCCATTTGGTACACCATCACTCGAGTCAAAATCCATGTTGGAGTCTAATGGCGCAACGGATTCTCCTGAAGTCCGCTGCCGCTTAGAAGCACGTTCGTCATTTTCACTAGTAGCAGAAGTCGTAGGACGAAGTGAAGTTTGGACTGGTTCACAGTGAAGAGTCGGTAGAGATTGCTGCAGAGAAGTAGAAGCAGAAAGTTGTTCTTCTTGCTGGTAACATGTCTGCATTGCGGAGTAGATTAGCTGCCCCGTATCAGGGGGGTCAGCCATAGTACACTAAATATTAACACTTCACGAGTAGAAAGTACGCACGTGAAAACACAAAGAAATTTGATGTAGAATTAGGCCGGCAATTTGCCCCGTTCTACTAACGCCGCCTCTCGCGTCGGAAAGATAAACAAGTCGTCACGGTGTGGCGATGTTACCTGCTCCGCTGTCAGACAGCGACTGTGGACACATGATATGTAAATGAAAACATACTTCGTCACTGAACAGTATTAACGGTGAATCAGTTGTTTCAACATCAATACTTCTCAAATTCAGTTACAGAAGTTTACTCGGCTCTAGTTTTCACGTGGTAGCAATTCTTGGACAAAGTAGCCTTGTGATGCAAATAAGTTTGGTGACGCAGGGTAGAGCACTTTTATCCTCAGGGTATGCGTGGGTATGTATGAATAAGGATGGTTCTAATGACACTGGAATGCCCGTTTCAAACTGATTTAATGACTGCTTCTTTTTATCATCACATCAAACTCGAAGTTGCCGACCAAGGGTTACTGATATATCAATGTTCAGAGTTACCGTATGTAGAATGCTTATTACTCGATAAAACTTAATTCGTTCTTCACGTACATATGAACCGACAAATATCTTCTCTCATCGATTCTGGTCTGCCTTCCGCCCAAGACAGAAGCAAATGACCGCCTTAATCGGCTGCCAGCCGCGGACTGCCTTCTCACGCAGCTGCGTGTGTTTGTGTGTAACTTTCACCTCTGGAAGCCCTCTTTATTCACCCAAAACTCCTTTGTGACTATTTTGTCCATTGTGATTAT
>CM060950.1:119080743-119098243 GCA_030765055.1 Mantis religiosa
ATGACAGGCCTTGGTACCAATTAAAGAGGGCATATGGTCGTGGATGGCACTATCAGAGGATTTTACACACTGCAAATTTAAGCAATGAACAATAGGTTTCGGCATTAAACACTTCAGTAAGGTAGCTCTCGGATGAAATGTTATTAGTTCAGGTGACGAACTGAACCGTAAGCTGCCTATCCCTGGATTTTGGACGAAACGATACGATATTCCTGAGACGTTGTACAGAACTGTTTTTGTTTTAAGCTTTTTTCCCTTAATGAATGCTTGGCCTAGTGATGGGACGATATCACTATTTCTCAATGCTCGATAATCGATACGATCTTCAAGCACTCGATACTCAGTTTATAGAAAGCTGTCAAGGCTTGTACACTGAATTATGTTCTTATTAGCAGTCTTCTGAGCATAAACGCACGTAACCAATTTGTTTTTGCTCAGGTTTCGCGGCATCATGAACTGACGGAGACAAGAAACTCTGACTTTGCTTTTACAACAGAGACTCTGTAAACTTCGCTTGTTATGTGTGTAATATGTTTCTTTAAATCATTTGCATTTTGTTACATACCACCGGTGAAAATATGTTTCTGCACATTTTTCACACTACTCTATTATTGGTAGTAGTACTGTCTACTTAAAAATAGTTCCACGTTTCAATCATAATTTATTCAATATTACTGTTGTACTTTGATCAAACAAAGCATTTATGGAAACTAGTCATACTTTATACCTGTAAGGTACGCTCGTGACCCGAGTCCATCTACTCCTTCATTCATTGCTTTTGTATGTTTTCATTTAGACGCAAGAATCTGTAGAATGTTGTATTCGTTCAGTCACAGGAAAGGTAATCGAAGTCTATCAAGAAATGAAACGATATGAAAAGAAATTAAAAGCCTGTAAATCCCTTGCGGACAAAGGCCTCTTGCTCCGAGAGTGAGTTGCAATTGAGGGTAGCAACTAGGGTTGGAACTCCTAAGAGCCTTGTGCAGTTGCTGCGCTCTAGTAACGGCGTATTTTCGTGTCCTTAGTACTGTCTCTGTTTACATCACACACTCAACTCATACACCATTGTTGCACATATTTAGCTATGTTACACACACACTTTTAGTTTATAGTACCTGGGTAGCTACTTCTTCCAGTGTCCTTCATGCAGATCTGTTCTTAGCTTGTGTTGACCACTGCGTCCTTGCTATCTTTTTGAAGCTATCTGTCCATCTCATCTCTGGTCTCCCTGCCATTCGACGTCCTATTCTGGGGTCCCTTATTCCCATTAGTTGCGTGCATCGAAGGTGGTGCATTCTAGCGACATGCTCTCCCCATCTCCATTTCAACTGTTGCGCCCGTGAAGCCACGTCAGTCATGCTTGTCATCCTCCTGACTTCTCGTTTATCATCCTGTCCTTCCTTGCCACGTGAATATCTTCCACGTCATTTTGCGCTGACAGGTTAGTAGCATGGAATACCGTCCATTAACTCTTGAGGACGCGTACGAGGTAATAACGTCAACTCTCGGTACATTTGTAACATAAAGTTAAACTCGACAACTTTCAATAATGCCCAACTTAAGTATCGAATGTTTACCTCAGAGTATTAGACATATTTCGATATCAGCGAGTATCGAAAATATGGAAGTATCACAGTATCGGTGTCTCATCCTTATGAGCGTGATCCCTTATATCTCACTAAACCTTATATTCTCCTTACGTCATATACCTTTTTTCTCGGACGTTTATCTTTTATAGCATTATGTTGCTATTAGAGTAATCTAAATGAGCTTAATCAAATTATTTCTGTGCGCGCTATTTCAGTAACTCTGAGCAAGGTGGAAAGATTACACGGAAAATTTCCACCCCTCGTTTAATCAGAAACGCAAAGTCAGTGGCGTGCTGTGGAATATAGGTCACGACATGACTTCTAAAAGTTGATGGTGTGATATACAGAGTCCCCTTTCTTGTCGATATTACTGACAAAAGCCAAATAGAAAAAGAAAACAATACAGAACATGAGGCAAATTGAGCTATAGCTTTCTTGCACAGTACAGTACAATCCACAATAGTACAGTCAGAACAAAACGTATTTGAAGTGGCATTTAAAAAAATTAAAAGAAAATTAGGAGTGGTACTTTGCTTACCCGATATGTGCTGAAAATATTTAGCGTGTCATTCATATTTGTAGCAGGGAAGAAGCAAAAACAAATTATGTCTATGTATATCTATGCTGGCAAACTAAAGAAAACAGAGGAAATATTCTTAAACATCGATCATCTACTTGTCTTCCGTTTACATTTTTACCCCTGGATGAGGTACGCCTGCAGAAGCCAAGTAACTTGCCCTGAAACTCCATAAAAACGAAAAAAGAAAAGAAAGAAAACGTTGAAATAAGGTTAGATGGCCCATATAAACAAATGCACATGTTGATCCATCATATGGCGAAGAAATGCACTGAAATTGAAAAATGTATGTGGAACTTGAAACGCATTACTCAAACTGTTATGTTTGTGTTGTCGAATATGTAAGACGTACACTAAGGTTTTCACACTACATTCGCAGTTTAACATCGGAATATGAGAGGCACCTATCATAAATTATTAATTTTTTTGTAGTTTTCTTACCTAAAACGTTCTTCTTCAGGAATAAACAACATTAGGGTTTTTTAAGGTATAGTTCAGAAAACTTCGTCCCAATTGGCATGGAGTAGGTTCATGAAATGAGATGGCTTGAGGTAATGTGTGAGGCCCACATTTGGGAGGTCCCAGGTTGGATTTCAGATTTTTCATGGTTTTCTTTTGTCGGTAACTGAATGATGACATGGTTCAGATGCTTGATGAATTAAAGGTACTTTTTGTGGACACTAGAGGGTCACTTAATCGACCATAGCAAGCTCTAGCTCTAGCCTGCCATCTCCTGTAGTGCCTTAACCTCATTTATACTACTTACGGGGAATGGAAGCCACCATATATCTATATTGTTCGCAGTGTTCAAGCTATGTCCCTTCGTAATATATACAATCCCCATCGCTCAGTTTTTTTCTGTTGGCATTTGCAGAAAGCTCTCATCAGACATATTTTACCTGCCTTCAGTGACCCTTGGCATCTGTTGTTTACATTCTTTGGATTAATATGTGGTTTAAGCGCAGCTAACTTGAAGACAACTGGTTAAGAACTTATATGAGTTACCAAACCTCAGGTCATTGGCCCGGCTTCGGGAGGTTGGGTACGATGCCCGTCGACCAACTACTCTGACTTGAGTTTTCCCTTGTCGTTAGGTAACTGCTGGGATGTCTTTTAATCCTTCCTTCCTTTTCAACATTAATTCCACCTTCCCTTCCTTCCTTCATTTGGTTTCTTTGTCATCGCGGGGTTGTCCGCGTGGTGGTTCGGGCATATGCGGACATTTGGTGCGGATGCTTGTGCTGTGTAACGCTTCTTCCCACATCCAATTGTGCGGCACCTGGTGGTTAGTTGTGAAACCACTAGGGACATTTGCATGTTTCTGCAGCTTGGCTAAAAGACACTCTATGCCAGGCATTTACCGCTAATAGACTGTGCTGTCGACAAGGACGTGTACATTTTCTGCTTACCAGTAAACACAATTTTGACGATCACTGGTCCGTTGAGTTGCTCTCACCAGATCACATATTATTCGTCACAAATTCTTCATCCTTATTAACCATATATTAAAACGATTCAAAAATTTCAATTCGGAGAACAGGTTCGTATTCACTTAATGAGTATATTAATCTTAGTAGGTATACTTACCTAAGTGACTTTCAAAGACTCTTTCATTCGCAATGCTAACCACATCCTTCTGGGCACATTGCATAGCAGGCTTGTGGGGCGACATCGCCAACAATTCTAAAATCATAGTAGAAGAAGGAGGCCCTGTGCCTGTACAACGTTGTCCCAATATTCTTTTGTGTGTGTTACAAATGGTACAACGTGTCTCAAATTTATCATAAAGTCCTGTAGTTGCCAATCGCTTTTGAGATTGTGCTGTAAACTCATCCATCCACGGATATTTAACTTCAAGCGTTATTTTAAAACTTGAACAACCACTTTTAAATGAGCTATTGTATGTTGTAGCGTGTCCTTTCCTTTAATTGTCGATAAACTTTATTGTATCCAAGTACATTACGGTACTTACAGTTGTCAGTAGGGGGAATATTGTTGGCCCCGGTAGCGTAGATTGTAGCGTGTCTGCCTCACGTTCAAGAGGTCCCGAGTTCGAATCTTGGACAGGGTGAGTTACCTGATTAAGGTTTCCCGGGGTTTTCCCTTATCCTGAATGACGAATATCAGATAACTCTAAGCTCTATGGACCCTGGGCTCATTTGAGCATCATTTCACCCATTCCATTCATCGTCCTATATGACTTAACGTTGGAGGATGTAAATCACAAAAAAGAATGTTACATCACTTGAAACATGTTATTTTTTTTTTAATTTACGTCCTCCAACGTTAAGTCATATCGGACGGTGAATGAATTGGGTGAAGTGATGCTCAAATGAATCCAGGGTCCATGGAGCTTACAGTTACCCGACATTCGTCTTGAAGCATAAGGGAAAACGGAAAACCCCGGAAAAACCTTATCCAGGTAACTCACTCTGGCCAAGATTTGAACTCGAGACGTCTTGAACGTGAGGCAGACACGCTACCACCACGCTACCGAGGCGGGCAAACGTGTGTTATGATGCTGTTCAATTACTGTCCTACATCAGTTACATTTTATAACATTGAAATTTAAATATTAACAAACACATTATAACAATCACAAAACAAAAGCCACTTCATCATAAATACAAAACACGTGATATTAAATGAGCAGGTCGTTGTGTCGATTTCTTGTTAGTCTTCTATTTTGCGGTTATGGAGGAAGGTTTAGGAAAATGTCTTGTGGCAGTGGATTTGGATGATTAGCAAGAGTTTGATGTAGTCTGGTGTAGCTTGACCTGATGACATTTATCACTTCTGGTATGTTCATGTCCTTGTGAAGAGTGGTGTTGCTAACATATCATGGGGCACCAGTGATCAATCTTATGTATCTGTTCTGGATTACTTGGATTCTTTTTACTTGTGACGCTGCAGCAGAGCCCCATATGGGATTGCTAAATAGGTTTGATAAGTGAGTTGTAGAGAATGCGTTTACATAAAGTGTGTCTTGTATACATTATTTTTATGTAGGTATCCTATACCTTTTGGAGTACAGCATTTTAACTGGAACAGACAGATTTGAGTCATGAATCTTTTATTATATAATTCTTGGTTTTATTTTGATCCATAACTTTTTTTCAGCACGCGTTTTAAATTGCGCAAGGGATTTTACACAAATAATTGTTTACTTCGCTGTTTTAGAAGTAAACGTAAACGATGACTAAATGCATACAAGTGGTTTTAAACGTTATTTAAAGTTATTTAGTAGTAGTCGTGATTTTAATAGTAGTGATAGTGGTAGTGGTAGTAGTTGTTGTAGTAATCCTGTAAGTTACAACACAATTGAGTTCATTAGCACCCTGATAAATTAGTGTTCTATGAGGGCGCGGGAATGAAGGAGCATAGCTGTTATTTTCTAAACCAGAGCTGAATCTCAATGATATATTGAAAAATTCATGAGCAATTTTTCCCCATATTTTAGAATGTGCTGCGCGAAAAAGAGGTCGGTGAAAAATACGGTCTATGAAAAAAGCAGTCTGCTTCTAGAGCAGGTACATGTAGATGAGTTAGTGGGAATTAAGAATGTCCAGTAGATTTGAAATAAACAGTCAGTCTCATTTACTTTAAGTGTACTGTTCTGCATAATAATTAATCCTGAGATAGCTTTGATCTTAGTTGTAATAATTTTGCAAAGTGTATATCAAAAATGCGCCTTCCGATCACATCTCCTCAGGTTTATGCATTGGCAAAATTATATACTACCGATGGTAATGTTCCGTTTAAAATAATTTAATAAGTTTTATATTTTTTAAGATTATATTTATGAACTCTATTCTTCGCCTGGTAAATGCTACATGACAAACAATTTACGATACCTAACCGGCTTGTTCACATTTTTGGGTTCCTTAAAACTAACCCAAGTACCAAATAATACTCTGACCGCTTATTTCACAACAGTCAGGCGGCTTTTTTCATATATTCCTTTTATAAATTTGTAGGAAAATGGTTTGAAATGCAGAGATAATTTGCAAGAGCAGGCTTTCTTTTGTCGATGGATGAGAAAAAAATATTTGAAGAGCAGAATGCACACCCTCCTTTTCCCATGAGAGCTAATAGTACTTTTTCTTCCAAGAGAGTAATAGTTTCTTGCATTTTAGTAAATGTTTAAGGAAACCAGTTAAATATAAACACACTCTTTTATGGATGAGTAGAGTCAGACTGAAAAAATTCAATACCATAGCCGGGATTTGAACCATGGATCTCTCACTCTCCGTGCGGTTGCTGCAAACACTGAGCTACTCTCGCCAACATGCCGATTTGACATTAAATTCTCCAACTGACTCGTATGTTTCCCGGTAGACCACTAGGGGCTCTCATAATGATTATTTCCATCAATTTGCGTAAATAAACATAGTGGTGTAACTATGAAGCCTGGGACTTAAGTACTTACAGCATAGTAGGTCGCCACAAAAGGTGCGTGTCTCATAGCATATGAGAACCCCTAGTGGTTTACCGGGAAATATACGAGTCAGTTGGAGAATTTAATGTCATCTCGTCATTTTGGCCATAGTAGCTCAGTGGTTTAGAGCAACCGCACGGAGAGCGGGAGCTCTGTTGTTCACATCTCGGCTATGGCATTGAATTTTTCAGTCTGGCTCTACTCATCCAAACCTCAGCCTACACACGTCTAGTGTAGAAGAAATGATTATTTCCAACAATCTTTTATATTGTAAAAGAAATGAAATTATTATCATCAGTAGCTTCTTCTTCGGATAAACCCTCCTTTGGAGGTCTTACGCGCTGAAGGAACTTACAATCAGTAATCTTTCGAGGAGCAAGCAAATTTGATTCACAACATACCCAGGATGGGTGATCAACTTAATATCTGCTACAGCGTCAAGAAGGAAATGAAGTATAGTGATGAAAAGGATGATAGTAAAATTCACAAGTCCATTTATCGAATTCAGCATGCACTTAGCGAACGAGGAAATCCACGATAAACCTTCGGTCAACTTGGTCGGCGACTGGGGTTTCAATCCCAGAGCTCACAAATGCGAAACGCAAAAGTACCTCACTCAATTAATATGTTCAATAAAAAACTAAACAGTTTAACGTAAGTGTCTAATTCTATACACTTAGAGTAAAAACTAAATAGGTAAAATAGCTCAAACTAAGAGACAGAGAGGTGGGAGAAGGGAAGTTCACATAGCTATGAAAGTCTTTCATAAAAGCAAAAGACGAATGATATATGTAGCAATTTAGAGAAATCCAATGAAGCAAAAATAAATCTTTTATGCAAACCTGAAGTAAATGAAACTAGCATTTAATCATAACAAATTAATGAAAATTAAAATAATACCTAAAACGTTAATAAGGGTGTTTGCACCGAAAACCTAGCACATGATACCTACCCGCCAGGTTACCGCGTGTTGTGTGTGTGTGTGTGTGTGTGTGTGTGTGTGTGTGTGTGTGTGTGTGTGTGTGTGTGTGTGTGTGTGTGTGTGTGTGTGTATGTGGGGTCAGATTTGAAGGCAACTGTTATGAGGTCAGCGTAAATCACGATTTGAACAACAAAAGAACTACATTTCAGCGAAACGATAGACTTAAGAGAAAATTTGAAGATAGAAAATAACATTTGTTGTTTCTTATTTATTGTTTTCTATCGCGTTCTTTGACGTGACTTCACATAACTACTCGTTTTATATAAAAATTATAAATCCATGAATCGTATCCAAAACGTTTTATTTTATTCCCAGTCACAAAATATTTTCTCATTACACATATTGTCTGAACATTTTCCATCATTCTCATCTCAAATACTTTCAATTGTTTTCCTCATTTCGTCGCAAAGTTGCACTCTACATTAAGAAAGTATCTAACCTATTCGTTCTTCAAGGGTACTGAGTGGTTTGGCTCAGCTAACGCCTGTGAGTCGCATTCAGAAGGTCTCAGGCTGAATCCAAGTGCACCCAATCTGCTTGGGAGTTTTAAGTGATTTTTCCTGATAGCAATAGTTAATGCTGCCTTCAAAGTTCCAAAACGTTCCCCTCCCTACCAAACCTGCCATGCTATCCTTTCCATTGTAGCGATGTCTTATGGACATATGATACGAACTCGGTATAATTTGCATACATATAAGTACTAATATTTTCCAATTTGATCATTCTTGGGTATGCAGGATCCTTATCAGGAAGATTTTACCGTAGCCTCGGTGCGCAAGGACTGAAGTGTACGCCCTTTAGTACTTTGGAGTGTTGTAAATTACGGTGATCACTCCTGATTTCCAGGCCCATGCGGCTCCTATCGTTCATCTCCTCAGTGTTAAAATATATATTTAAAAAAAGGTATGGCAGAACTGGAAAGTACCTCATTTAAGCCTTTCTCACTTCCAACCCTTTCTAGATTTCTTTGTCAGAGTTTTCGTCCTCTTGACAATCTTGTTTAACTACCTCATCTCGAATTCAATAACAATAATAAATAATAAAAGTAACAATCCTTAAAAGTTATTCCCCTCCTTATTATTACTCATGCTGCGCCTTAGAAATGACATGTGCAGCTTACAAAACGTTGTAGTAAAGCAGGTCGTGGAAAGTGGCGATTTATGACGATAACTGCCTTTCTTATCACATTATTACTGTAGCTTAAATCACTTAGCTACCCTTATTCTTCACGTGAAACATGAATTTATATCGGCGAAGGAAAATACCTTGTAATTCCAGTTATGTTTTCGCATTTGAAAGTTGCTATACGTGAAGGGAGGGCCTAACACGTCAACGGGACATTTTAAAATAACGGTGAAAAGTGGGCGTTACTAGAGCATGTAAATCTTATCTACACGGCGGACAAAAAGCAAGGGTTTCACTTAGGAAATCGTGGACGCCTTTCAGCTTACTACTCGTGCAGTATTTCTTGATTGAGTTATGCGTGGGGGGAAGTGGAAACTTGAAAGCCAGTTTAATTAAACAAATGATGAGATACAATGTAGCACCTTCATTTATTTCCTAAGGGTACTCCAATATTACTTCCAACCAAGTTCTGTATTTATAACAAGACTGAGCGAATATTGCATAAAACGCACAGTTAATTCTGGCCATGTTTTAATTTGGTCTCAATCCTTCATGTCAATAACTATCTTGTTTGCATCAGAGAAACTATGCGAGGTAATTACGCCACGTTGAAAACACTAGCGGCTAGTTTTATTTGTTAGGTATGCGAGTCGAAGACGAAATTCTGCAAGAGTATCAAAATATGCCATGCATTTTAATATCTCTGATAAAATTGAAGCAGCATTTTCAAAATAATTAGCAGTATTCACTGTCCTTTCTCGCTCCCCTTTGTTTGATTTTGATGAGGACTACTAACCTCTTTTTAACATTATATGACAGAGTAATACAGAAAGAAACGGCCGTTTTTTGCATTTCCGATTTGCAAATCACTATCGGGCTTCTATTTAGGTTCGAATGATTTCCTCGACAACTTTTCTCGGTGCTGTGAGAATGCCGGTTCAAACAACCTGTTATTGTGTATTCTATGATTGTTCAAAATGAGTTGGGTGATACAAAATCCCGTAACTGTAAGTTGAGACGTGTTAATCGATCTCTGAATGCCCGGTGGAAATTTACCGTCAGCTAAAACATGTGTAGGTCATCCAGTAATGTACAAATGACACGTGAGAAAGTGGTGTGGAGTCTTCAACAATAGACGAACAGATATGCATGATGAAATTCCCCCCGTACGTTCTTTGCTCATCTCATATGATTTCAAGAATAAAGTAAACAATAAAATCTTATAAAACAGAACCCTAGATGAATCACATATATTTTCCCAAACATTTCTCGTTCTTTGCTTGAGAAATTATATCAGAACACAATGGCCCATAAACTGGCTGCAGAAACCAAAACAAGGGAACTCTAAACTTGTGGTCATATATGATAAATACTTAAATAATGGAGGTGCTTATCAGAACTAAAATGAGCTTCAATTTTATCACGTGTTTCTTTTTTTAAAGTATATTGTTTTGAATTGTTAAAGCCAGATGTTCGTTCCTTCCTGAATCATCGTCATTTTAGTAATACTGTTTGTTAAAAGGATATTAATGATATAAGGAAATAGAAAAGCTATTAAATTTCCATACTGCTTATCAAACTAGCTTCTTTATATGCGCACATATTAATTGGCAATAAATATGCAGAAAGAAATGCAAAAATGTCCCTATTACACCACAAAAATTAGAATCAAGATATAATTATACTAATAAACTGTTTATGTTATGAGATTCGGCTATTGTATGGTGTCTATTATCGCTATTTTGTGCAAATGCCACATAACACCTAGTCCATGCATTACTTTCATTCCTTATTTTCAGTTAAAATTATAATGCTATTAATTTAACGGAACTCGCGCTCCAAGCTCTTATGAAAAATATATTTAATGACAATTTCTCATAAACCATACAGCTGAAATTATGTCATTGTTTGTGATAAACATGGTTGTTATGATAAATACTTATTCTAATATATGAATTAAATTCGGTATACAGTACGTTATATGAAAATTCATTTAAGAATACAACAGCTGCTATTTTGAATAGAATCTCGCAATGATAAAGTTGTCAATTTTTCTCTTCGACTCAATGGGAGTTGTTCTCTTTGAAAAACATAGCTGTGATGTAGAAATGAAATGTCAATGGGAAAGTTGTAACTGCTAATTTGATTCACTTGGTATTTAGTAAGTTTGAATGTTACCTCTTATTAGTATCCTAGATACTATTTTGGATTGCTTGTTATGGAATTCTTATTCAGTATTCTTCCTTTCTTTTTTCTGTAAATGTTTCAGTATAAAGAGTGGAAATTGCTGGCAAAGAATGCTACATAGTACGAAGTGATTTAATCAATGCTATACATACACTCACGAACTTCCTGGGAATCCTTTGTGATTTCTGCTCATCAGTAGTGCGATTTAGAGTTATCGACCATATTGTTCGTGCATGGCTGCAATATTCAGTAAAATGCAGTAACTACAAAGGTATTCATTTTCAGTTTAAAAAGCTCTATCAGCCAAATTTACGGAGAGATGCATAAAGAACAAACGATATTACAGTTCAAGTATTTCGGTTTTCTTCTCCGTACTTTCCATTCCATCAATTTTATAGCGTTGTCAACGTTTTTCATACGTAAGGTTTACAAAATAATTTTGTATACCTTTAGTAGTGGATCGTTTTAATAGATTCTGATGTATGAGCTACATGCTTTAAATTGAAGAATAAATAAATGTGTGAAGTCATAAAACTGGCATAGCGAGGTAGTTAAGCAAAAGCGTTGATAATTTCTGACTAACATTTTTCTGCATCAGATCAAAACCCATTTCCACATAACTTCAGTTATTACACTACGAAATTTTCTCTGCTGAAAGGATGTAACATCCTTTAACAACCATTTAGACTAAAAATTAGATGCAGAAAAAATTCTTTCTGAAGGTCAAAAAGGGGTTTATTGTCAATAGATTTTTTAATGAATGATAGTAAAATTTATGTATATACGTTGAAATATATTGAAATGAACATCTGTTTGGATCTTTTTGGCACACAACTTTATCTTAGATAATTCATGTTGAATATATTTGCAGAAGACTGTCTATTTTATATTTGTTAAAAATACAATAACTATGGTTCCTACTGAATATGCAAAATTTGCTTATTATTACTATCTTAAAAGTAAATTAATCAGAATTTTAACTAATTCAAATTAAAATGGCCATTTTAGAAACCAAGTTATATTACAGAAGAATATGACTGTTGCATCCCTGCACATATCTGATGTGCTAAATTTTGTAAGGAACAATTATTATAATTAATTTGATAGTCAAAATAATTTGCATTCTTGCAATAACAGACAGCAAGACAATATCAATGGTCTCTTTCAGCAGGCTTGCGAAAACCATGATTATAGCATTTAAGTACCTAATTAATGATCATTAAACTTACTTCATTTAAGAATAGCAACTGAAATTAGTTTTTAATTTTGTTTAATTTATGACTCTGACAATGCCAACTGCATAAATCTAGTTCTCGAAAGCAGTAATATTTACCAACACATTTTAGCTACCAGGACGTTTTTCAGAAAGAGAGGAAAACTTTTATGACTTGCTGTATATAATATTAGCCTTCATGCCAGGTGTTGCACATACTATTTTAAATGAATATATAATTAATTGTAAGAAACCTTGCATATCTACTTAAACACTAACCAAAGCAATTCCAAGATATGCAGCCCTATAGAGTTTGATTTGTTAAATTGGTGTAAGGTTGAAAAATAGAGTAGAAAGTATGCGCAGAAGTTCATTTTAGAATTGAAGCAACAAATATTGGTGAGCAAAGTGTTCCACGTTGAGGCGACAGTTTGATACAATTTTGTTTAACTCAGGGTAAAGCAATGAGGTTTATCTCCGGGTATGCGTGAGCATGTATGAGAAGGATGGTTTTAATGACACTGGAATGCCTGTTTCAAACTGGTTTAATGACTGCTTCTTTTATCAGAACATCAAACTTGAAGTTGCCGAACAAGGGTTGCCAATATCACTGTTTAGAGTTACTGTTTATGAAATGTTTATTAGTCTACACAACTTAATTCGTTCTTCACGTATATATGAACCGACAAATATCTTCTCTCATCACTTCTGGCCTGCCCTCGAACAAGACAGAAGAATAGGACTGCCCTAATCGGCCTGACGCCGAAGACTGAATGACCACACAGCTGCGCGTGGGTGTACATGTGACTTTCACTTTCTGGAAGCACTCTTTTCACAAACAGATTCCCTTTGTAACTATTTTGTCATGCCATTATTAAGGGTCCGAAGAATGCCTTATTCAACAAAGTCAAATGCTACCCTTTAGAACTCTGCTAAGGACACTGTTTATTAAATTTCTTTTGTTAAAACAACTATTCATCCACGTTGCTATTCAAGTCGACTGCACCTGCACGCGTTCCACACAAATATACATTCCTTTGAAATCCATCATGATTCTTTACTTATGGCAATTCTTAATTTCGTTATCATAATTAACAGATTCTACAGCATATACAGGATAAGTAACTTCATGAGATTTATAATTTTCGTTGATCTTAACGCATAATAGCAGCAAAGCTTTTGTAGATGGGCCAGCGGTATTTATTTATATCTAGAGGTAAAGATAAAACATGTTCACAAGAAAATGTAGAAAGATATTCCATATTAATGCAAGTTAGTAGAATCGGGTGACCTGAATATAAAACTTGTGATTAAAACGTCAGTTTTAAATTATGTATGAATGTCTCGTTACCTGTTGTCCATCCCTTTGGAAGGACCAAGGATGCGCGCAAGCACACACTTGCACACACATACACAAACTTTCTCTCTTTATAAAATTATATAGGTTACGCAATTCAGAGGGACACCTCACACAATGTGACCTACATAGATATAGTGTGGCTATCACTCCCCAGGAGTAAAGGATGAAGTAAAGGAATCGCAAGAAGTTACAAATTGCAGATAGACAGCCATAAAATTGAGCGAAAGCTCCTAATAGTTCCAGGCACAAATATCCTTTCCACTACTAGAGCTGTGTAGAGAGGGCGATGAACGACCCGTTGACCAAGTAGTCCTCTAGTGTCCATAGAGAGTATTCCTTCCTTAGGGCAAGCATTCGCATCACCTGCCCATTCACCACCACACCCCACGAAACGTATACGAAAACTGTAAATGAAAGTGAATAAAAGTGAAATGATGGAAACAAAATACATTTAGATGAGAAGCCACATTAGCATTCTCCTACGGACCAGATAAACCCAAGGTCATTAAGTACGGCCAACGAGAATCGAACCCGGGGCCTCCCGAATGCAAGCCTCACGTTACCGCGGTGCCATCGCTCGGTTATAAATACTAGTATACATTAACAAATGGATACTGAATACATCGATTTATATAACATCAAAAACTCATATCTATGTCTCTTTGACTGGTCTGAAAATTAATTTTAAGGGGATGCAGCACTGAAAACCACAAATCCAACAATTTTCAAACAATATTGCTGAAATTTTTACCACTTAGTTCTGACGCACAGTAGACTCAAAATGCAAAATTTTATTTTTGCATCCTCAATAGTTTTTGAGTAATTAATTTGTTAATTTCAAAATTTGGGCAAAATTCAAACCGCTCCACACGATGAAAATGTTGAAATTTTTAATTTTTCTATTTCTAAAAATATTCAAATGGTTATGAAGAAAAGATCTATCATATGAATTTCGTATACTACCTTTAGTACCAGAGAAACAAAAAAATAAGGTATGGAGCAAACAAAAAAGTCAAAAAATGATCAAACCTTTGATTTTATATATCAATAACTTTAAAAATGTAATGAATATTAAAAATTCATATGATAGAAACCTTTGTTTGCTTTCTAAGAACATGTGTTAAAAATTTTAGAGGAACTGAATCAAAACTGCATCGTGTGGAACATTTTGAATGACAAAAAATGTTGAAAAACTATAACTGAGTAAATCAAATTTTAAAATCCAAAACATTTTCCTTCTCAGTTACATTCAGTCTCCCGTCACGGAATACCAGAACTTAACGCCTTAACAACCTGTGGATAGCTCTTTCTAATCAAAAGTCTGATGTTACATTGTGACATGTCACGTTAATATCTGTTGGTAATTTACCTCGATTAAGGCTATCATTTCTCAACCATGGAGAGGTCACTTCTAGTTTTCGAAAGAAACTCCATTTTATACGTTTATTCAATGTACGCCAGAAACCCGAAATAGCGCGGTCCGAAATACCGCGGATTCGGATTTAACGTTGGTAAAACTATGTCCCCCTTAAAAAGTATTCAAGACAAAATTAGAGCTTTTCGATAAGTGGCGAGCATAGCGAATTTGTCGCTCATTTATCATTACTTAATTTAATTATGTCATCAGTGTACTTACTAAATTAGAATCCAAAACATTACACAGTCATATTTGAGAAATTGTTTAAATGTATGAGGATATATGAAGAAAGAAACTGAAAGTAAAGAACTGGCTGCATCAGAAGATTTTTTCAAAAAGATTGAAAATCTAAAGTGCATTTCAGATGAAATTGTCAAAAGGAACAGATGACACAGGAGTGTCCAAAGGAACAGTGAAAATTAGGTTTTTTAAAGAACGCAAACAAAAGGAAAATCAGAGCACAATTTGGAACTCCAGGCAAAAGCACAGCGTTCCGAAACGATTAATAGATCTAGATGACTTCGACAAATGTCGTTAGAAGAACAATTAAAACATTTTATGCTCAGGAAAAAGTTATTCCTACGATAGCTAAATTACTTATTATTTTTAAAGAACGTATTAACTTTAAGGGCAATAAGTTACCCTTAAACAGAATAGTGAGAGAAATGGGTTTCAAATAGAAAAAGACTAAACAAACAGAAAAAGCTAATTGAAAAACACGACATTCCTTCTAAACGTACTTGGTGATGAAGAATATCTGGCACTGAACAACTTGAATGAATTTATTTGCATTAATACAAACAGGTTTGCACAACTCATTTAGCCGGTAACTTGTGGGCATTTTTCTGCATGGACTGTACCACTTTACTGGAGTGCTTTATCTGAGTAGATCGGTTACAGACTGGAGTTCATCTCCCAGTATAATCTACTGAGTAATTTTAAAAGTACTGTAATATATTTTTCTTATATACGTGAGTTTAATACTGCAGAGTAATTTATTATTGCATGCATGTTTCCCTCCTCCAACTTATCGGAATTAATTTTTGTCTCTTATAGCATTACATCTCTATATACCGTAGTAAGTTTATAACATGGGGTTAAAGGATATCCCCCAACTACCGCGTTATTTCGCGCTTCTACTGTATTAAACTTCATTGCCTCCATCGTATTTATTTCAATATACCATATACTCCATCGCAAATTATCCAGTTTTACTGCTGTTAACCCAGAACCTCATTGGTGAAAATGTGGAATATCACTGTTCTATATTTACCGTGGGATATGGCATTGCGGTAAAGTGTGCGCCTCGCATTCGGAAGGTCCGGGTTCGATCTCTAGGGACCGCCAATTCTGGTGGTTTCCCGGGTGGTAAGCGAATGTTGGGGTGGTTCCTCTGCCACCACGACGAAACTGTGCCCATCTTATTCAAAGTCACCTGTTGAAGGATCAAATGGCAGTGTTCGGCATGCTGTGACTGGGGTTGAAATGTAGAGGATCGCGGTTTCGAGTCCCGCCTTGGGCATGGGTATTTATGTGTATAGTGTATATGTGTGAAACAACATAAAACAAACGGAAACAATAAATAACGGTTAAATAAGGAAAATAAAAATAATATTAATTTGTATACATAGATATACTTTTTAAGAAACAATAAGTGTGCTCTGTAAAGGTTTCGTTCTTGGCATCGTATAGGACTGCCTTTGTTTGGGCCCTACTAAGGGGACCGCTGGAGCCATAAACCATAAGGACCAGAAGTCTTATGAGTAGTTCTACGTCCTGTTTTCGAAGACCCTTTGTAGTATATACCTATGTGCTTTACCTTTACTGTGTTACTGTCTTTTGCAGTTACCCATCGTAGTGATTCTACATGGAGTGTATTGTCAATTAAATACTGTCATGTGAAATTGTCAGCAGCTCTGTTCGTGCTCTGTCCCTCAGTTTTTATTGCTGAAGCCAAATCTCTAGATTACCACTTCTGTTTGTCTACTTCATTAATCCCATTACGGGATTTTATTTTAATATTTACATTTGGCCAACCAAAATTATAATATCTCTTTAAGTCTTCTAGACATATCCTTAACGTGATACGTGTTTTAGGATAATTTTGCCAGCTTCGATTTTATTGCTCTAATCTCCTCACGCTGACTGAACACACGTTCCGATTTAACGAGGAAAATATTCTAACGGTTTTTTTTTTTCGTTTTATTGTGTATTTCCTGGGATTCTCCATTTAATCAACTCTTCCTTAACTGTTTATCTTTTACCTCCAGGCTAGCACGGATACGGCTAATTCGTTATTTCTTCACACAGAATCTTAGTATAATTCAGCGTTTTGCGTATCCTCTTACGACATTCATAAGACTCTTTATCCACTATAACTTTACATAAATGCTACGCACTTTTGTTACGGAAATTTACTTTTTTACCTACTTTGTATTAATTAAGCTAAATTTTTGTATAAATAGTTACACAACTAGGGCTAGGAATTTCAGGCCAAGTCCTTTTTTGTACATTTGTTTTCTGCCTTTTAGCTATTTTTATTTAAATGTCCTTTTTAGAACTTTTATTTGTTCTTTTCGCCTTTTTAGCTACTTTTTTCAGTAAAGGTCCTG